>CATIWO010266057.1:0-19431 GCA_949673435.1 Macaranga tanarius | reverse complement strand
AAATATTTAAGCTCGACTCGAGTTCGAACTCGACTCGATATATAACTCGACTCGGTTCGATAAGATATTATTGTAATTATATTAAAATAAAAGGATAAAATGGTAAATATACACAAACTCGGTTAAGCTCGATCAAGCTCGCGAGCCTATCGAGTCAAACATTAAAGAGCTCGAGCTCGACTCGACAACCTACTCGAGTAGCTCGAGCTCGAGCTCGACTCGATTATTATCGAGTCGATTTCGAGTTTTTTTCGAGTCAATCCCGAGTAGCTCGCGAGTCGGCTTGACTCGATTACACCCCTAGTCACAAAGCCAATCGATATTACTTTTCTCATAATCGATGGTCACAAAGCCAATCGATATCACATTTCTTATAATCATTAATTCCTCACTTGTTTCACCTTCTTTTGAAACACAACACATCATAATAGTTCATTATCAATAATTCACCAACATTTCATCCATGCTCACATTCATAGCATTCAACATATACATTTATAGTGTCCAACACACGAAACTCATATATCATCACCGATTAATACCTCATCACATTTATAATATATAAAAAGGTGGAATTCATTCCACACCATATTCAACACAATCTCATCAAAATAATCCTCATATTAACATTTCTTCCATGATCACTAATTCATTCTCATATTCACAACATTCAACCTTACAAATCCAAATAGAGAATATACCGACCATATACCAAAACTATACTAAGACTATACTAACAATATACCAACATGCACACACATATCATCATTTTCCTATATTATCATTACCAACATATCCTCACATATTCAATACACAAAAAGGTAGAATTCATTCCACATCATATATTCATTCAATTTTATTTTAGAAATACACAATAATACACATTAAAGTCAAGCATATATATACTGTAGCACCCTCCAGGCACCACATACACATGTACCAATCATAGGACATGATATGAATAATAAATTTTTTCTTTAAATAGAAGATACTGTATATATATATATGAAAGCTCAGTTTATACTATTTACATAATAAGTACATACGTATTGAATATATTTATATAAAAGTCTTAAATGCCAAAATGCTAATGTTGATGTGAATGGATGTAGAAGATGTCATCAAGCACACTGTCGTCCCACCTGAGCTTGTCTCAAACCAAGCTTGAAGCTTTAACAAAATGAAACTTCAAGTAAAGCTAAATACCACCTGGAAAACCACGATTGCAAAGGAATGAGCTTGCGACTCAATAAGTAATTATTAAAACAAAATTACATATAGTTCTTCTCAAGAACTAATTAATAAAATATACGGAAAATAATTAAACATGAACTACACGGGCGTGTCTCTCTCCGTGTATTTTAATAACTCAAATCATAGTCGAGACATGGTTTTATATACGGTCGTGTGTCTACCCGTGTATCTCACTGTCTAATATTCAGCATGTACACACGGCCAAAGACACGCCCGTGTCTATGCCTGTGTATCTCTTTGCCAATATTGTTATACATATACATGCTTGTGTCTTTCAACACACTTCGGGACACGGCCATGTCTGAACCCGTGTTATTCACCTGATAGCATATTCTCACATTCACGCATTATGTTTATTTATATTACGTTAAATATGAATTTGATTTATGATGGGTGTAATTAGTGAGTTATGAACCCCATGTATCTATGCTAGTACTTGCTGGATTATTATGAAAGTTATGGTATTATGTATGGATGTTGAATTTCCTGGTTTGTTGTGAGAATATGCTATCAGGTGAATAACACGGCCGTGTCCCGAAGCGTGTTGAAAGACACGGGTGTGTATGTGTGTAACAATATTGGCAGAGAGATACACGGGCATAGACATAGGCGTGTCTTTGGCCGTGTGTACATGCTGAATATTGGATAGTAAGATACACGGGTAGACACACGACCGTATGTAAAACCGTATCTTGACTATGATTTGAGTTATTAAACTACACGGGGAGAGACACACCCGTGTAGTTCATGTTTAATTATTTTCCATGTATTTTATTAATTAGTTCTTGAGAAGAACTATATGTAATCTTGTTTTAATAATTACTTATTGAGTCGCAAGCTCATTCCTTTACAATCATGGTTTTTCAAGTGGTATTTAGCTTTACTTGAAGTTTAATTTTGTTAAAGCTTCAAGCTTGGTTTAAGACAAGCTCAGGTGGGACGACAGTGTGCTTGATGACATCTTCTCCACCCATTCACGTCAACATTAGCATTTTGGCATTAAAGACTTTTATATAATGATTTTCAATACTTATGTACTTATTATGTAAATGGTATAAACTGAGCTTTCATATATATATATACAGTATCTTCTATTTAGAGAAAAATTTTATTATTCATTTTATGTTTTATGTTTGGTACATGTGTATGTGGTGCCTGGAGGGTACTACATTAAGTGGTATCAAAGCGGGAATTAGATTCCCTTGGGACATAAAATATGTTACATTCATAACATCTCATGCATGAAGTTTTAGAAAGCATGTAGTTGATGTGTGTTACATATCTCAAGATGGATGAACATCGAGCACTTCCAGTTGGTCCCAAAGAGTCTTCTGAGTCAGTTCATAGCCCTGGTCCTGAATAAGCTCAACCTCAACCTCAAGCTCCACCTACTGCATATCCTTTTATGTAGGAATTTATGCAAATGATGAGAAATATAAGTCAACCACCAGCACCGGTAGGGAATGTGGTGGATGAGACTTATGAGTAAATTAGAAAGTAAGGTGCAAAAGCCTTTGTGGGCACCACTAACCCTGCAGTTGTGGAGGAATGGCTTAGAGGCACTGAGAGAATTCTCGATAGGTTCGATTGCACTACCAAAAAGAAAGTGAGTTATGCTTCTTCCCTCTTTGAACAAGATGCTCTAGATTGGTGGGAGACGATACCGGGTAGCAAGAATGTGCCTATGATGCTGACTTGGGATAAATTTTTGAGATTTAACATAATATAAATAAACATAATACGTGAATGTATGATTATATTTTCTCACTTTCCTTTTCTTTTCCTTTCCATCTATCCATGGCCCATTCTTGAGATGTTTTTCAATCTCCCAACTTTTATCGAGATATTTTTCAATCTCCCAACTTTTATATATATATATATTTATGCGCATATCGGAATGGCATCATCTGAGCTCAGATCGTGGAGCTTAGTCTCCACCCACATTTCATTCTCTCTCAATGCAATATGCATGATGTTTCAATATCTTACAACACATTCATAGCATTGTATCACATTTACACCACCTCAACTGGTTTCTATATCTCAACATATAATCATCATATTCATTCATTTCACATATCACAATTTCATTCTCTTACTCACTTTTATACTTGACATTCATACAATAAGCATAATCAATCAAGCAATTATAGTTATAAAATAAGTACTATAAGTAAGCATTGAATTAACAATTACTTACCTAAATACTTCAACTCCTTCTAAAGCTAATCCCTCCTACTAAACAGGGCCTTATTCTCCTCTTCCAACTCCTCTACATTAACATACAACCATTCAAAAACACAAAAGCACACTAAAATAGCTCTAATTCAAATAGACCTCAAATCATACACACTAGTCCAAAAACCCTAAAATTATTACCAAATCTAGAGTTATAGGTCTTCTTTAAATCCTGACTGAAATCACTCCATTTGAATATGTATAGAATTATTTACGGATTTTACAACCTATTCAACCCAAAATAAAGTACTTAGTGAGCACTGAAATATTTTGCTCTATTAGACTCTTTTGGCATCGAATTTTTGAAAAACTTAAAACATGAAACTTGTAAAGGAATCTCTAAGGTTTCCAAAAAATTAAGGATTTCTAAAATCAGAGGTGTACAGCTCTAGATATGGCTAAATTACAGAGGGTAAAAATTTAGCTAAAATAGAGTACGAATTTTCAACTATCAAAACTCTATCCAACCTTAACAAAAACTCAATTAAAACACAAAACACTTACCAAAAAGTGCTCTAGCACTAAGGAGGTTGTTAATCACAGCTTGAACTCTCCTCTTTCCAGCTAAAGCAGCCTCTCTCTCTCTCTCTCTCTCTCTCTCTCTCAAACCCTTGTTCTTTTGAAACTAATGGTGCAACTCACTCTCCTTTTCTCTCATACACATACATGCATACATATCTACACTCACATTGGCTGGAGAAGATCAGACCAAATTTGTGATATTTTATAGCCAAATATTCACTTTGGTCCTTAATGAATCACTATTCTATCCATCTAACCCTTTAACTTATGTTTGCTACAAACAAGCTCTTACTAGCTTTACAATCTAGTCCTTTCTATACTTCCTACTCAAACTCAATTCAAAAAATTCATAATTACGTCATAATTAGGGCGGGTGTTACATTTCTCCCCCCCTTAATAAAATTTTGTCCTCGAAATTAAGCAACTCACCATCTTCCAAAAACAAGTGAGGATATTTTTGCTTCATCTGTTCTTCCACTTCCTATGTGGCCTCTTTAGGAGAATGATGACTCCACTTTACTTTCACTATCGGAATTGTTTTGGTTCTTAGTTGCTTCACTTTCCGATCCAAGATCTCAACTGGTTCTTCTACATATGTCAACTTCTCAGAGATTATGACTGCACTATAGAGTACCATCCGGGCAAAGAAAATGTGGTTGCTGATGCTTTAAGTCGTAAAGTGGTAAAGATTGTAGCTGACATCATTTGTTATGAGAAAGAAAATCTTGTAGCAATGCGAGCATTAAATCTTAACCTGGATGTGGAGGAAGATCATTTGTTAGCAATGTTGCAAGTGAAGCCATTAATGGTAGACCAAATAAGAAAAGCTCAAATGGAAGATGCTTACTTGAAGAGAATGAGAGAGAAATTGGGAATGGGAGCTAATACACAGTTTACAATTAAAGAAGATGGCATATTAGTGATTGGCAACCGAATATGTGTTCCTGAAGGAGGAGAAATGAGAGAGCAAATTATGATTGAAGCACATACTGCTCCTTATACGATGCATCCTGGGAGTATTAAGATGTACCGGGATTTGAAGCCTTTTTATTGGTGGTCAACAATGAAGAAAGATATGGCAGAGCTTGTGGCTAGATGCTTGACGTGTCAACAAGTGAAAGCTAAGCATCGAGCACTAGCAGGGAAATTGCAATCATTGAAGATTTCGAAATGAAAATGGGAGAGAATAACGATGGATTTTGTGGTTGGATTACCACGAACATTTCGGAAGCATGATGCGGTGTGGGTGATAGTTGATAGACTCACTAAATCAGCACACTTCTTGCCAATACAGCAGATGGATTCTTTGGACAAGTTAGCCTCCTTGTATATTTCTAAGATTGTGAGATTACATGGAGTGCCATTGTCCATTGTATCAGATCGAGATCCACGGTTCATATCACATTTTTGAGGAAGCTTACAAGAAGCTTTAGGTACTAAATTATATTTTAGTACTGCATTTCATCCTCAAACAGATGGCCAATCAGAGAGGACGATTTAGACTCTAGAAGACATGATGAGAGCTTGTGCTATGGAGTTTAAAGGTAATTAGGATGATCACTTATCACTGCTAGAATTTACTTATAACAATAGCTTTCATTCTAGTATTGATATGGTACCGTATGAAGCTCTCTATGGACGGAAGTGTAGGAGTCCTATTTGTTAGGATGTTGAAGGCTTAAGGCAAATTGAAGGGCCGGACTTGATACAAAAAACTGTAGAGAAAGTTCAAGTAGTCAAGAAGTGTTTGAAAGCAGCTCAAGACTGCCAAATAAGTTATGCAGATAAGCATCATCGGGAAATAGAATACAATGTGGGAGAGAAAGTTTTCTTGAAAGTATCACCATGGAAGGAAATTATGTGGTTTAGCAAGCATGAAAAATTGAGTCTAAAGTATGTTGGACCATATGAAATCCTTGAGAGGATTGGACCGCTAGCTTATAGATTAGCTCTTCCGAGAGAATTGTCTTCTATTCATAATGTGTTTCATATTTTAATATTATGGTGATACCGATCAGATCCAAGACATATTATACACGAGCTTGAGATTGAAATCTCTTTAATGTATATATGTCGAATCTGATCGGTATATGCCGACGATAGGGGTTTGATCATACAATCAAGCAACTATAGTTACAAAAGAAGTACTATAAGTAAGCATTGAATTAACAATTACTTACCTAAACACTTCAACTCCTTCTAAAGCTAATCCCTCCTACTAAACAAGACCTTCTTCTCCTCTTCCAACTCGTATACATTAACATACACTAATATTTAACAAACAACCATTCAAAAACACAAGCACACTAAAATAGCTCTAATTCAAATAGACCTCAAATCATACACACTAGTCCAAAAACCCTCAAATTATTACCAAAGCTAGAGTTATAGGTCTTCTTTAAATCTCGACTAAAATCACTCCATTTGAACATGTATAGAATTATTTATGGATTTTACAACCCATTCAACCCAAAATAGAGTACTTAGTGATCATTGAAATGTTTTGCTCTATTGGACCCTCTTAGCATCGAATTTTTGAAAAACTTAAAACATGAAACTTGTAAAGAACTCTCTAAGGTTTCCAGAACACTAAAGCTTGCTCAAATCAGAGGTGTATAGCTCTAGATATGGCCAAATTATAGGGGGTAAAAATTCAGCCAAAACAGAGCACGAATTTTCAACCATCAAAACTATATCCAACCTTAACAAAAACTCAATTAAAACACAAAACACTTACCAAGAAGTCTTCTAGCACTAAGAAGGTTGTTAATCACAGCTTGAACTCTCCTCTTTCAAGCCAAAGCAGCCTCTCTCTCTCTCTCTCTCTCTCTCTATCTCTCTCTCTCTCTCTCTCTCTCTCAAGCCCTTGTTCTTTTGAAACTAATGGTGCAACTCACTCTCCTTTTCTCTCATACACCTACATGCATACATATCTACACTCACGTTGGCTGGAGAAGATCAGACCAAATTTGTGATATTTTATAGCCAAATATCCACTTTGGTCCTTAATGAATCACTATTCTATCCATCTAACCCTTCAACTTATGTTTGCTACAAACAAGCCCTTACTAGCTTTACAATCTAGTCCTTTCTATACTTCCTACTCAAACTCAATTCAAACAATTCATAATTACATCATAATTAGGGCGGGTGTTACAACAATAGTTATAGTTTTTAAATTTTCAAACATAAAATATTTAAATTAAATCTTCTATTTAATAATTAAGTATAATATATTCATGTAGGTACATAAATTATTTCAAATATATATATATATATATATATCAAATCAATTTTTATATTATATGAGTGATAATGGGAAATACTCATCTCAGTTAATTTTTTTTATCTGAACTACTGATATTCAGAGTCCATTGGCCTCTAGCTAACTAGTTCAGTTTGATCCAGATAGAACCACAAGAGAGACAAAAATCTCCTAACAACTATTTAACGTAACTGCATTCATCACGGTTCGTACTTGAGACGTTATTGAAGCAAGAGTAACCTTCTCCTAGCTGATTGCAATAGTTATTGTTATATATTTCAGTTATTTTATACATAATTAAGAATATTTTGACAGGCAAAAACACTCCAAAATTATTTTACAGGGTCAAATTTTCATAAAAACTTATAAATACTAAAATTTAAATATTTTTTATCTTTTTTTTTGGCCTTTAGCTTCTATGTGTTAGCGTTTTTCTCTCTCTTAAATTTACGTATATAATTCAAAATTTTATTTTGTTTTGGGCAGTGGAGCTTGTGAAGGACGATGACCATTAGCTGGACTGATGTGAACTTAATTATTACTATATGTAAAGTGAGAAAAGTACTTTGTGTGTTTATTTTTTCGCACATGGAAATTAATGCTTCTGCATTTCTAAAACTGGTACGTAGAAAGAATGATGGTCGCGAGGAGAGTCAGCGACAAAATAATACGAGGGACAAATTATTTTTTTACTCCTCATGGTCCTCATGGTTTTGGAAGGGGAAATTTTTTTTTTTAATAGGTAAAATTGTAATTTAATGTATAAAGAGACAGCTCGCGTGTCAAAGTATCTTTATCTAGAGAAGAAATGGTTATCAAGAACACAAAGATTTATTATGTCCACACGAAATAAACTAACCAATGATATAATTTTATGAATTTTATAATTAAATCTCAAAATACAAGATTTTTTTTAATAGTGTAATTTGTCATTATTTATAAATTTGTGATGGTAAATTATTAGTGTTAATGGACAGAATACCATATAAGTGAGTCTTCTAAATTTTCGGTCTAAATTATTTGAGCTCAGTTTTATTGGCGCTAAGCAAGATATTTTAACTGGGAAATTCTTCTCTACTTTAGATGCATTATATCTCAACATATAAATTTATAGGGAGATGATAGGTATCTCGCGCCGAGTCGACGCGCGAGATACCTAATTACTATTTTGGCTTTCTTTCATTTTATAGGAACAGATTATTTATGGGAGTAAAAATGTAATTTTATATGTAAAATTACTTTTTTACTTCTAAAAAAATTTTCTTCCTTCTATCATGTGGAGGTAAACTGATAATTTACCTCTCTGCATGATGTCTCGTGCAAAGACACGAAACATTACCAAATTTATAATACATATTTAAATATTTTACACTTACCGAATAAAAATAAGATATATTTACATTTTACAAATTTAATTATTAAATACGAGTAGATGAGAATTTTCGTTTTGGACGACAAAACTAATTTTAACTTTTTTTTTTCTTTTTTAAATTAAGAGGGAATCAAACTGAGAACAAACTCAGTAATATTCTCGTCGGAGCTTCCACCTTCACAGGCGGCCATTTTAGCTAAATTGCTCCATTTCTCAGCATTAGCAATGATCTCATTGCTTCTAGCTCCCTCCATTAGCATCTCGTCTTCCAATGCCTTCCTCATCAATAGGAACTCTAACACCCATTTTCCACACATCCATAATATACTTAGCATTAGTAGCTTGGTCTGTCCATTGAGGCACTGCCACCATTGGAACTCCCAAACTCAGAGCTTCCAAAGTAGAGTTCCAACCACAGTGTGTAACAAAACATCCAATAGCCTCATGTCTTAAAACCTCTAGCTGTTGACACCATGTCACTATTAACCCTTTCTCAGTTGTATCGGACATGAAATTTTCTGGGAGCTTGGACTGTTCTGATGCTCTTACAACCCATAAGAAGTAAGCGTTGCTCATTTTTAATCCCGAAGATAGCTCCTCCATCTGCTCAGCACCTAAGGCTGATAGGCTTCCAAATGATACGTATACTACTGACCCTTTTGGCTTGTTGTTAAGCCAGTTCATGCAAGCATCATTATCTGGCTTAAAGATGCTGAATCCATAATCTTTGTCATCTTCAAGCTGCTTGTCTAAGTACATAGATGGTATTGTTGGTCCAATTGTCCTTAATGTAGGCACAAGTTTTGTCAGCCAATCTGTTTCCTGGAATTGATAAAACAAAGAAGAAGTGAATGTTTATTTTTTAATGAAATTATTGTTCCTTCACAACATTAGGTATCGAACTAATTTTGTTTTTTTAATGCAATTAAAAGTTCCTGCACTATATTAGATATCGGACTAATTCTGTTTCGCGCTTTGTTGTTGGCACTAGTTTAAAAAAATTTGACATACTAAGAATTTGAACATAAAATCCTTTAATATAAAACCTACTCACAAAAATTCAGCAGAGTAATTACTCTATTATACCAACTCTTTGGTAAAAGAAGTAAATGATATTAATTACACACTATAGAAATGATCAAAGGAAATAAATTTATTGGCAAACCTCTGGTTCTAACTCATAAAAAGTGTTGCAGAGAACCCAATCAGCTTTATCAATGTTGGTGAATTGATCCACAAGCATCTCAAAAGCAGCAGGGTAAGTTCCAAATTGATACAGAAAAGATGGAAGATCTTGAGGACGAAGTGGAGGCAACCCAGGAGCCAAAACTTCATCACTCTCCTTTAGGGGAAGTCTAATAAGCCCGTGATTTACATGGTAATATATGACATCAACAGCACAAGATTGAGTGAAAAAAGGAACACCAACCAACCCAAATTTCTTGGCAACGTCAAGACACCAAGGCAAAAAAGAATCATAAACAATGCAATCCACAGGGCAGCCTCCAGAAGCATTTAGCTTCTTAACAAGATCTGTAAGCGTTCGAGAACCCACCAGTCTGAAAGTATCAAGATAAATCTTGATACTTTCTGCGTGATCAATACCACCTTCATCGTAGCCATCAGAGATGGTTTCAAGATTGATGGAGGTAGAGGATGGATTGCGAGCGATGGTTTTGGACATGAAGCGAGTAGTAACTAGAGTGACCTTAACTGCTTTGTGCTGTATTCGTTTAGAGAATTGAAGCATTGGGTTTAGGTGGCCTTGGGCTGGATAGGCTAAGACTATGCAGTGAGGTGTGCAGCGTTGCTTTGCTTTCTCCATTTTTTGGTTGCAAAAGCAAATGAATTGTGACTTCTTAATCCACAATTCAGATGTTTTTTAACCTGCCTTGCTCGAGTGTATGTATGGAGAAATTATAGCCAGAAACTACGATTTCATGTAGTTGTCATTGTTAACTTATGGGTGATGTTTCCAAAAAGTTAAAATATTTAAAATTGCTTTTTTCAGTTTTTCTAAAAAAATAAAAATAAATTTCAAAATAAATCTATATATTTGCAAAAAAAAAAAGATCTAGAATATTTGTTTTAAGTTTTTATTTTCTATATTGTTTCAAAAAATCTAATTTTGTTGTAAATATTTATATATTTTTCTATTTTTTGTTTCCACATTTTTTATTTTTCTGTTTCTACGCTGCTCATAAATTAATTATATTAATATAAGGTAAATTTAATAAAAAAAATACTTCATTAGCTCTTAAAACAATATTTTTAACTGACTCAAATCTAAAGTCAATATCTTAAATTAATAATTTACTAAATTTGTAAATTCATATATTTTAAAATCTTAAAGGTCTCTGTTAGATATAAATTAATAATTTTTACTACATTAATATATATTATGTTTTTGAGCTATGCATTAATATATATTATTCTTATTATATTTTATATATAAAGTTAGTATATTTATTTTTTTAAATTACAAGTAGGCTCACATCTTTAAATTTTTATAATACTAAAAGTTTTGTTGTCAAGAAGAAATTATTAATGTGGTTATCATTTTTAGCCATGTTGTTTCACTTATATATATATATATATATATATATATATATGTATGTATTTTACTTTAGAAACTTAGGATCTCATAATCAATATTCAAATAATAATATTAAGCCAAATCTTAATGTTATTTGTACAATTGGAACAAGAATGAAACCCATCTATTAAATTATAAATACATAACCTACAAGGCTACAAGTCCAGAATAGAGCTGGAAAAAAAAAAATCCAAAATTTATTTTTAATTTTAAAGAAATAATGACAAATTGCGGGATTCTCATTCCATCACATGAAGCCTCTGCCTATAGGTTTTAATAAAACACTATCCTTTGAATAAGCTCAAAACTATCCATGTGCAAAATTTGTCCAAAGTTTTTTTTACCTTTTAAAAACATAAAATTTATATATATATATATATATATATATATATATATATATATATATATATATATATATATATATATATAAGTATAAAGTATGTAAATATAAGAGAAATATATTTTTATGACTTTGTTTATACGTCAAATAACTGAAAAATATGTTCGAGAGTAATATGGGTGTGTCCCATGTGTATATGACCGTGTTAAATGATGTATTTTTGGGTAGAAAAGTATGCAGCTTGAGACATGGGCGTATTTCAAATCGTGTTCAATGGATTTAAAGTTCCATAAGCAGATATGGGCATGGCAGGTGTGTCTCAGAGTATGTTAATAGACACGGAGTCGAAACACGGACGTGGTGCAAGGTATATTCCGAAAAAATATATGAAATAATTGTTTTCGAGTTACAACCATTCCATGAATGGTCATGACTTTTCATTGAATGATTGTATCCTAAATTAAAGAGTGTCTACAACCTTATATATACACTTCTCCTACATGTTGATATGTATCAATAATTATCATCAAAAACATTTTCTCTCATCTTCTCTTATATTTCTTTTAGGGTTATTTGCAAAAAAAAAAAAAAATGACCTTTAACGATTTTAGCGATTTAATCATATCTTTTTAAGTTTAGCAAAATAAATCACCAACTTATAAATCTTGGCAACTCGAAACACCGATAGAAATTCCGGCTGCCATGTCTGATTGTAATCACCGGAATTTCTATCGGTGTTTCAAGTTGCTAAGATTTATAAGTTAGTGTTTTATTTTGCCAAAATTGAAAAGATGTGATTAAAATGCTAAAATCATGAAAGTCATGATCTAATTTGCAAATAACCCATAAATTAACTTTTAACTTATACAATTTCCAACGATTATAATTTACATAGCTATAGATTATATTTAACTGTAATTTTCATGTTTCTAATAAATTTTTTATAGCTATATATATAGATTGTCATAGTGTATACACATATCATGATGACATATGAAGTTATTAAGGATTAATCAAATGTGAGGCTTTTTGAGTAGTAAGAATTCACACCAAATGCCTTCTACCATATTCCATCACTTAGCTTATCATTTTTTTTTTTGAGAAAATAGTTTATCATTACTAACTTCATGTAAATAACTAAATTAGTGTCCATAAAAAATAACTATATTAGCATGTCATCATGATTTGTGTGTACACTATAACAATCTATATGTACAACTATAAAAAATTTATTAGAAATATAAAAATTAAAGTTAAATATAATCTACAGCTATGTAAATTACAATCATTAGAAATTGTATAAGTTAAAGTTAATTTATGGGTTATTTACAAATAAAATCATGAATTTCACGATTTTAGCATTTTAATCACATCTTTTCAATTTTGGTAAAATAACACACCAACTTATAAATATTGGTAACTCGAAATACCGATAAAAATTTCGTCTGCCATGTCAAAAAGTAATCACCGGAATTTGGGTTAAATATATCGGTGGTCACTAAACTTTGAACCTGTTTTATTTTAGGTACTGAACTTTAATTTGGTTCATAGAGGTAACCCAACTTTAATTTTATTTTATCTAGTGGTCACTCTGTGCCGGAAGCCGAATATTCTGAGAATATTCCGGTTGTTAAATATATTGGTGGTTATCAAACTTTGCACTTGTTTCATTTTGGGTACTAAACTTTAATTGATTTTATTTCAGTCACCAAATTCTCAGAATATTCTAAGAATATTCGGCTTCCGGCATCGGGTGACCACTGGATAAAATAAAATTAAAGTTGGGTTACCCCTATGAACCAAATTAAAGCTCAGTATCCAAAATAAAATAAGTACAAAGTTTAGTGACCACTGGTATATTTAACCCCCGAAATTTCTATTGGTGTTTTAAGTTACCAAGATTTATAAGTTAATGTTTTATTTTTCCAAACTTAAAAAGATATGATTACATCGCTAAAATCGCTAAAGGTCATTTTTTTTTTGCAAATAACCCTTTCGTTTATATATTTCTTGAAAAATTTTTGGAAAAACTTAAGAGTATTTGCTATCTAAGTTTTTTAGACTTTGTTGTATCCTGAAAGTATTTTACCAATAAAAATCCAGAGCAAACATATAGTGGGGGCAATAAATAATTAAAAGAAAGTGATTATATCACACCTCAAAGACTAAATACATACCCACTGTCATAACAATTTTAAGTGTTTATTAGCAATCATTCATAATGGAATCAAAGACTGTCATGAATTAAGAATTTATGAAGTTAGATAGGTTTGATGGAACCAAATTCATATGTTAGAAAGACAAAATGTTGTTTCTTCTCACTGCTTTGAAGATTTCTTAATTTTGGATGCTAATCTTGTTGATCTTCAAACACCAACTCCTAAAGATAGTGAAGAAACTAATGTGGAAAGGACGAAACGTGAAGAGGATGAACTTTTATGTAAAGATCACATTCTCAACAACTTGCCTAATCGTTTATATAATCTTTTCACTTCTGCCAAGTCTCTAAAATAGATTTGGAATGTACTGAAATTCAAACACAATAATAAAAAACAAGGCGTGGATAAATTTCTCATTATGAAGTACTTTGAATTTATATGATTTATAATGTTTCTGTGATAGATCAAGTTCATGAATTACAAATCATAGTCTCTAAATTGAAGGACTTAAAAGATGTTATTCTTTAATCATTGTAAGTCAGAGGAATAATTGAAAAATTACCTCTAAGTTAGAATAATTATAGGAAGAAACTTCTGCATACCACTGAAGAGTTTTTTCTTAAAAAAATTTAAAAGCATCTTCGTATAAAAGAGGAAAATAGAGTGCGAGTTAAAAAATTTACAAATGAATCTACAATAAAAGTAAATTTTGTTGAAGGTAATCAAAAGTCTAGTGGAGGAAACAAGAGAAAATATTTTAAAATACATGGTTTAAGTTCTAGAAATTCTACCAAAACTAAGAAAAGAAAGACATGCTATAATTACAGAAGGAAGGGACATTACAAAAAAGAATGCAAGTTTTGTAAAAATTATAAGTTTGAAGTTTATCAAAATATTCAGAATTCCAACAAAGAAAATCTAGTGGAACAACAACATACTAATGAACTTGTGGCTATGGTGATGGATTTATAAATTGGAATGATTACGGAACTTCATATGGCTGCAGTCCCAAATACTAATAGTTGGTTGTATGATTCCAGTGTTGTTATCCATATATATAATGATATATCACAATTTAAAAACTATGTAATTATTGATGATGGACATGAAGTGCTGATGAAAAATCATAATTCTGCAAAAGTAGTAGGAAAAAGTAATATGGAATTATTGTTTACTTTCGGTAAAAAGTTGTTTTTTTTAAAATATCTTACATGTACCTGATATGAAGAAAAATCTCATGTCTACTAATTTGTTGAACAAAAAAGGGTTCAACATTGTGCTAGAATCTGACAAAATAATTTTATCAAAGAATGGACAATATGTAGGGAAGGGTTATTCATGTAAAGGAATGTTCAAACTCAGTATTTATTATGATAATAATAATACACATATTTTTATTTTTAATGTTAAGTTATCTTTATCATTATGGTATAATCGTTTGACTCATATAAATTTTATATCATTAAAATATATGGCCAAATATAGTTTGATTTCTTATATTCATGATGATAAGCCAATATGTGAAGTTTGCATTCAAACAAAAATAACTAAGAAACTATTTTCTAAAGTTGAAAGAACATCTCGTTTACTAGAAATTGTACTTTCGGATATATGTGAATTAAATGATATGATAACTAGAGGTGGTAATAGATACTTCATAACATTCATTGATGATTTTTCTAAATTTATATATATATGTATTTGATGAAAACTAAGGATCAAGTTTTTAATATATTTAAGATTTATAAATCAGAAGTTAAAAATTAAAAGGATATGAAAATAAAGTTTTTAAGAAGTGATAAAGGTAGTGAGTATTTTCCCATGGAATTTTTTTATTTTTGTGAAGAATATGAAATTGTACATCAATCAAGTGCTCCATATACCCCACAATAAAATAGAATTGCTAAAAGGAAAAATAGGATATTGGTGGATATGGTTAATGTCATGCTAATGAATGCAAAGTTACCAACAAACCTATGGGGAGAAGCTTTACTCACCGCCTATCATTTACATAATAGAATACCCTCTAAAAAATATAAATCATATGAGTTATAGAAAAATAGAAAACCAAATTTGAGTTGTCTTCAAGTTTGGGTTTGTTTGGCCTTTTATAGAGTTCTGGATCCTAAAACAATTAAGTTAGGACCAAGAGCTTTAAAAGGCATTTTCGTTGGATATGCAGAGAATTCTAATGCATATAGAATATTAGATTTAAGTTCAAATATAATTGTTGAATCAATAGATGTTGACTTTATTAAAAAAATTTAAAAATGATTCTTATAATGTTCCTAATGATTCCAATTCAGTTGATGGACCTACTAATGTTCAAAATTCTAATATGCATTCGAACGAAAGCTCAAACGGTGGTTCTTCTAACAGTAGTAAGGAAAATGTTCATGATTTTCCTATTGAAGTTAGGAGAAGTTAAAGAGGTAGAAAAGAAAAGTATGCTCCTTTAGGATTTATATCTTCTAAATCTATTCTTTTTCTAGTTGAAGGAGATAGGTTTATAATTTTTAATAAAATACTAATTTTATTTACCATAGAGAATGATCCTTAGACTTTTGAAGAAACAATGTCTTTTAAAGACTCAGCTTTTTGAAAGGAAGCAATCAATGATGAAATGGATTCATTATAAAGTAATAATACATAGACCATTATTGATTTGCTTCCATAATCTAAGCCAATTGGTTGTAAAGGGGTTCTTCGGAGGAAGTGAAATACTAATGGATCTTTGCAAATCTTTAAAGCTAGGTTGGTAGCAAAAGGTTTTAAGCAAAAAAAAGTATAAACTATTTTGATACATATGCTTCTATGGCTACAGTAACATCCATTAGAGTACTTTAGCTCTAACATCGATATATAACTTTTATGTACATCAAATGGATCTTAAAATGGTCTTCCAAAATAATGATGTAGATGAGGAAGTATATATGAAGCAACAGGAGGGATTTGTTCTACTAGAAAATGAGAATAAAGTGTGCAAATTGAGTAGATCATTTTATAGTTTAAAACAAGCTCCAGAGAAATGGCATGAAAAATTTAATGATGTGATTTTGGAATATGGTTTTCAATATAACAATATTGACAAATGTATATATTCTAAATTTAGTGAAAAGTCGGGAGTCATTATTTATCTTTATGTTGATGATATGCTTATTATTGGAACAAATTTGGCTGGTGTTAATGATATAAAGAAGTATCTATCCTCACATTTTAAAATAAAAGACTTAAATGAGATAGATACAATCTTGGGTATCAAAGTGAAAAAGTATAGTGAGGGTATTGTTCTTTGTCAATCTCATTATATTGACAAGGTTTTGAATAAATTTTGTTACTTAAATATTAAGGAGGCAAACACCCATTATGATGTTTCATCCAAACTTGTGGAAAATAGTGATAGAACAATAGCTCAAATTGAATATGCAAGTGTTATTGGTAGCTTGATATATTCAATGCATTATATAAGGTCTGATATTACTTTTGCAATTTGTAAATTGTCAAGGTTTACTAGTAATCCTAGTGTTAATAATTGAAAAGCAATAGCAAGAGTGCTTGGGTATTTAAAGAAGACTATACACTACTAGAAATTATCAATTTAGCGACGGATTTTAAATCCATAAAATCTGTCGGTAATTGTGATTAGCGACGGAATCCGTCTGTAAAACACGTGTCGCTAATAATTACCGACAGATTTTGACTTTCTGTCAGTAAATTAGTGACGGAAAAGTCCGTCACTAATTTATATTTTCCGTCAGTAAATAGGTCTAGTTGTCTGATATATTAGTCAGATATTACCAACGGATTTTTTTATTTAGCGACGGAAAATTAGCGATGGAAGTAATTCCGTTGGTAATTTCTAGCATTATATTGGCAACGGATTTCTTATTCCGTCGTTAATTTTAATAGCTTTTTTTATTTTTTTATTCACCTCTAATTATTATTATTATTATTAGTACTTTGTGACAAAAGCTAATTTTAAAAAAATAAATATTAATAATAATATAATTATTCATTGTTATTAAAATCGCGAGTCAACTCGTGCGAGTTTACGAGTCAAAAGCAATCAAACGTGTTAAAGCGTATACAAAATTGGTTTTGTGTAAAATCATATAAACTCGTGTGTGAAATCGTTAAACTCGGTAAAAAAGCAAGTTTAGAGTCGAGTTTACTGAGTTTACTAATGGTTCATAATATGAATCAGAACTTGTTCTTTTTATGGACTTTTGGAGCCCAAAAAAAAAAGATCAAACCTTTTTCAATTGAGCCCAAAAAAATAAAATAGTCAATCCCTAATAATCCACCGTCACTACGCACCACTGCATTCTGATTAGGGATTTTGTGCCTTTCATCTTCTCTACTCACCGATGTTCCTTTCATCGTCTCTACTCACCACTACACTTTGATTTTTTCTTCAGTCTTCACTATTAAGTATTAATTCAAGAGCCCTCTCATGCCTCATCTCTAAGAAGTGAACCAATCTTCGTGCATCTCTTCAGTCTTCACTCTTCATGTATCTTCTCGATCTTCATCATCTCTCAGACTTACATTTTTTAAAACTGTGAAATCTCAATAGTGTCAATAAAATAACCACTCACCAGAAAAAAATACCAAGGAGCAGAAGTTGATAGTGCCAATGCCGCAGAACAGAACCATTTGTTGGTTTCTTGGAGTCATTCTGGAAGGCTAAGGTGATGATATTTTCTAATTTTGTATTTTTTTTATTTTGATTTACTAGAGTTTTATTTTTTAGTACGGTGCATCCTTAATTTGGTATATTCGATTCTTACTTCTGGGTGTATTTATTTGATAGTAAGATTGGAGAATATGGTGTTCATTTTATGTTGTGTGACAAAGCAATAATTGAATCTGTTTTAAATTAGTTTTTGAGAGTGCTCACTACTCTAAGGGTCATTGATGGCTCTCCTGAAGGAAAGCTCCCTTGTTATTGAAATTTCAAGATTTGCTGATGGTAGTATTAATCTGCCCAATATCAACATGTCCTTATTTTTCAGCTTAAAGTTACATCTTTTAATACTGTGACTGTATTTATTGTTGTGCCAATAAAGTTGTGGGTTTGCCAATAAATCAAGCATATTACTATTATTTTTTGATTTAAATCAAAAATCTAGACATAACTAGTGAAATCTCATCCCACACTGTTAACATATGCCTCCTGAATTCTGATGCTATTATAGATGTTGGCATACTACTGTTATTTTTTTTATTTAATTCTCTTCAATAAGTTTGGTTGTGTTTATGGCTGTTGATTTCATACTGGTTGTGTTTGTGGCTGCTTTTCTAAGGAATCTTGTTGCTACTACTTTACTTTTGTAGTTCTGTTGTTGATTGTTGTGGACTTCTGGTCCTTCAAAAAGCTCAAGTGAAGACGTCAACTTCTAGTCCTTCAAAAGCTCAAGTGAAAAAAAAAAATGCAACGGGAAATAGATTTGATATAGGTTGGCAGTATGGTGTAGATGTGATAAGAACTCAAAAAAGGTTCAATGCAAGTTTTGAACAACCATTAGAGACTTCAAGAGACTTGGAAGTAAATAGCAATAATGTCAATGTTGAAGGAAGTACTAACAATGCTTTTGTTGACAATGAACTTGAAGGTGATAGTGGTGATGAATATGAAGATAGTGATGATGATGAGAATGGTCTTGGTCAATATAGAAGTATTGA
>CATIWO010265988.1:0-13052 GCA_949673435.1 Macaranga tanarius | reverse complement strand
TGAAAGTTTAGATCACAAACCTTTTGCATATCTGAGATAATGGTTAGTTGTGAACCATTACCTAATGATAGTTCTTATGCCAGCCATGCCATGAACCACCTCCAGTTGTTTTTATTTTCTTTATCAATAACAGCCCACGCAATAGGCAACGTTTGATCATTAGCATCTAAGCCAACAGCAGTCAACACTTGCCCTTTACACACACCCTTTAAGAAGCAACCATCAAGGCCAATAAGTGGCCTACAGCCAGACTTCCACCCATTTTTAAGTGCTTCAAAATAGACAAACATCCTTTTAAACACCCTTCTACCCATTTTTAGTGCTTCATTGTCCAACTCAATCTCTGCTTTAGTACCCGGATTGCTGATTTTCTAAGCATTTGCATATGCTTGTAACTGCTGAAATTGCACTCTATAGCTACCATCTAGCTCTTCGATAATCATCTTTTTTGCTCTCTTGCACTTTTGAAAACTGACATTTATCTTTAACATTTTTTCAGCATCTTTCATCATCTCCTTCACCTTGAATACTGGATTTTCATATATCCTAGACTTGAAATAACTTGCCATAAACTTTGCACTTGCACTTGGGATTATATAGTATCTGAAGCAAGCATGTTGAGCCTATAATGTCTTTATTGATAGCCCTAGATTCTTTCCATCCTTTGAAATTCTCAACATAAATGGGCATCTATCCTTATTCTTGCATTTTGCCACTATTCTATACGGTTCATTAGGATTTAGCTTTAACTATAACCAAATTGCACAGCATACTTGGCAATTGCATCTCTAGCTTCAACAGCATTACCAAATGTCATTCTAATTATAAAATGGCCTTCACCATCACACCCATCATACATGAATCTCTCTGTGGGTGGTGCTGTTGGATCACCTTTAAATTTTGACTCATCAGATGAACCATCAGAATGCTCATCATTCTCTTATTCTCTTTCATTATCACTTTCACTGATGTATCCCTCAGGACTGACATAGTTGTAACCAAGTGTTGCATCAGTTATTTGTACAGCTGATGCTTCTATCTAAGTAGTTGTTACTTTAAATGAAGCTGTAACTGATGCTTCTATTTAAGTAGCTCTTGCATCACATGAAGGTGCAACTGGTGGATCACAGTGAGGAGATGTTGCTTCAGAGTGAGGAGCAGTGGTTTCAAAGTGATTAGCTATTATTTCAGTGTCAAGTCCTGTTGCTTCAGAGTTTAGAGCTGCTGCACAACCTTCCCTACTTTGATCAACACTAACAACTGTTGCAGAACATTGAGTGCCAATCTGAATATGATCATTAATTGTAGATTCAGCTGTGAATTATAACTCTACATATTCATTAGGTCTATCAACCCTATGATCAGTCCCATCACCTTCATCTTCTATAACTTCCTTATCCCTACTTGTAAAATATTCAAGCTCTAGCACCCTGGCCTTACACAATGGGGTATCAACTTCATGATCAGCAAAAAATTCAATCTCTCCTACCCATGCATATTTGTTAATGTAATCCAGTACCTTCCTCACAATCTTATCATCATGCACTAAGAATAAGCCATTGTCAAGTTCTGTTCCAGGTTTCAAATAAAAATATTTTTGACTGTAACAAACCCATAGGTTTATTGGTATCTATGAAGTAGATCATTATAGAACAAATAATCAACATCAAAGTCATGTAATATTTCCATGTCACCATCCACATATTGAAACTTATTCTCAGACCCATACGCCCAAGTCCCACCAAAATGAAATCATAAATTGACAAGGGTATTCATTACCCTGACAATAACATCCAAAAATAATAACAACAAAATAAAAACACATTCACTCAGACATTTAAAAACATCAATATATTCATATCAATATGCATGAGGTAGGTGAGGGCAGTGCAATAACAATTACCTGCTTCAAACCACTGTGCAAAAATAGCTTCTGCATTTTATATCCTTATCAATCTAACAAATTGCTGATGCTTTGTCTTATGTGTGTTATGTAAATTGATCAGCACCTAGGGTTAGAAGCAAAGAGAAGAAGAGGGATGCTTTAGATTTCCTTCTGTATTTTTAGCAGAGCATTGGCCATTTAATGCAAAAGTGCCAAATTTACATCTTCAGAAATGGTAGCTTTTGATGTGGCTTATGTGGAGCCCATATTTGATTGTATGGTTGCCACATCTTCCACAAAGCAAACGGCAGTTTGCTTTTAAAATAGTTCACTATTTGAGAGGGGCCAAGAAACTTCATATTTAAAAAACCCTCAGCTTTTTGAGCCTAAAAAAAGAAAGAGGGCATATTTGAGCCTCAGTGCAAATATGGGGGGCTTAAGTGAACCTTATCCCAAAAATAAACTAAAAGTATTGAAAATATAGAAAATAAACTAAAAGTATTCAAAATTTTATTGATCAGTATTCTTCATTAATCTAAATAGAATTGTAGCAGATTATTTCATATACAAAAATTAAACTAAAAATATTCAAAATTTTATTGTTTCATATATAAAAAATAAGCTAAAAGTATTCAAAATTTTATTGTGTTTTTGGTAGATTTCTCAATGTCTTTCTATTATGTCCATACAAGCCACATTTGCTACACTTATTTTGACTTCTCATATCCTCAATGGGTTTAATATCACCATGAATAACAGAGGAAGTCAAGTGATGGTGATCTCAATAAGGACTGAAGATCGTTTGATGATCGAATGGCGACAAACCTCAAATGTAATATCTTTTGTAACATCTGTATTCTTGGGATGGATTTTATTCAATTAATAATAATTAAAGATTTAGTTTACTTGTATTAAATTGAGATTATTAAGAGTGATTATTATTATTGTCATATTGGTAAGAAAGTATAAATATATAGTATAAGTATGTGATAGAAATAGATGAATAAATTAAATAGAAAGTTTAGAAAGATGAAATTGAAAGAAGAAAAGATGAAGGATGTAAAGATAAAGAAGGAAAAACAAGAAGGACCAAAGTGGAGAATTAGTAAGGAGTGGGTAAAGGTTGCAAAGAATAGGTATGGAGGTATGAGAGGAAGGAGAAGAAAAGGGAGAAGAGGAAGAAGAGAAGAAAAAGGAAGAAGGAAGGTGAAGGAGGAGAAACCTACAGCTAGTGATCACAAATTCATCTAAGTTCCTCAAGGATTTGCATTAATTCATATGAGTAGTTTTTAACAGGAAAAATTATTTATGTTTTTGAGTTTGAATATATTTATTTTAATTTTATACGAGGTATCAATTTTAAAAGTAGATCTAGGATGTATTTTGAGAAAGTTAGGATGCATATTAGTATATTTGTGTATTAGAGTAGCCAATTGAACTTTGGGTGTGGATTTATTATTAAAAGTATTGAATTTTTGAGGTTTTTTGCTATTGTTCGTATGCTTGAGGCTGATCAGGCGGTGCCTCTACGAAGAGGCGACGCCTGATCACCTTAGAGGTGGCACCTCTAGGGGAATGAGGCGACGCCTTATCAGAGGAATCACCTTTGTATAGGGGTGGCGCCTCTACATCAGTAGGGCAATGCCTCTGTACAGAGAAGGCACCTCTATAGCTCAACTTGTCTTCTGTTTCGGCTGTTTTTTATTAGAATTGAATAATAACTTGAACTGAACCCTAAATTCGCATACGGGAACATCTGAACGATGGAAATACCCAAATTTAAGAATTGAAATAAGTTAGTATATTGTTTATACAAGTTGTAATTATGATTAAATATGCTACATTTGCAAAGTCTCAAACAAATGGACTAAAGTGATTAGATTAAATAATAATAATGCCTTGAAGAGTTGTAAGGCTAAGAAATAGAAGAAGATAGTGAACAATGAAACTATATTATATAATTAATAATGCAGAACATAATTAAGCAACATCCATATGAACAACTAATAATTTTATATATACATACATATATATATATAAGTGTTACACACAGTATATGAGAGGAGTTGATCATTCAATATTATAAATATCTTTGAGACAGCGTATGGATTCATAGGTGCCTTTGGGGTGAATCCTTGTGGTCTAACCATATGCATACGAGGTTTTCAATTTGATTTTTGTGCAAGGGCCAGTTGGGTCATAAGACATAAGAGTGATGAGGGCTATAATAAGTGATATAATTATGTATAAATAAATACATTCAAAAATTTGGAAATTTAGTTATAAGAACATTAAAAAGGTATAAGTAAAGAAATTAATTTAAAGTGTTTGTCTTGGAAAATTTTAAGGTTTTATCTTACGCTCTTATTAATAAGTGATAAGACATAGAGATACCGACCAACTACAATATCAATGGTTATTTTGATATTGTAAGGTAAATTAAGTCATTAATTCATCTATTTAATTTACTTGTCTAGTTTTGCATTAAGTTATTTATTCATTAATGTATTTATTGATGTAATTGGTTAAGTATTTAACTAGTTATATATTTAATTAGATATTTACCTATTTAATGATGTTTTTTATTTTTTTCTCTTAAAGGATCTGATTATTTGAAATATTGAGAACTTTATTGAGCAAAGAAATGTTTAAATATTTATGCTGGTATTTAGCAAGGTTTTAAGTTTTGGCATTATAATGTTTAAATCTTACAAATAAGACACATTATGTGTTAAATATTTTAGCTACTCACTGAATAATTTCTCTGTGAAATTACTCACCACTGTATTTTTTTAAAAAAATTATTTTCAGCTTAGCTTAGATTTTAGCGTTAAGAGATGGTTGTTCAATGGGCAACCATGGTCTATGAAGTCACCGAAGTAGAGACATTAGTGAAGTACATCATATGCCATGATGTGGACATTGAGATTATCTTTAGAGTCATGGTCCAGCCTATTGGAGTGAATGTCTGTCTTTCAGCCATACGAGAGGAGCATCTTGACAGCATCTACCCCACTTTTAGAGTCCTTTATGCCACATCTACTAATGTGTTGGTCACCCTCGCATGGGTGTGATACAGATTAGTACCTGTATCATTTTGGTTTTTAACTTTAGGCCATCCGACACCCTGGAGCTTATACTGGAGATGTTTTATGATGACCGATGGGGTTGATTAGGTTGGCCTTGGGACTTCAGCTACATTGCTACCACTACCTTCCCGGACAGTGATTCGAGAGAGAGAAAGAGAGAGAGAGATGCTGAGCTTTTATTGAGATAATATTTTGTACTATTATTTAAGCATCTAGTACTCTCATTTGTATATATAGTATGATGTATATATAAATTAAAGATGAATGATTATGGATATATATATTTTAGTATGTAACTTATGGATATTAAGTTATGATATGCTCAAAGTTAATATTGAAATATCCTGCCATCTATTTTCTTAAGCTAAGTGATTATTATGGTTAAGTACAAGTTTTAGAAATGCTTCAATGTTATGATTAATGTATAGCCTTTGAGATTTCTAGCATGTTCTTAGTAAAAAGGGTGTATGTATGAACATTTCAAATATATGTGATTTTGAGTTCTAAGATAAACCAATATAATTGATATAGTGATATTGTAGTTATTGTGTCATGATTTTAAGAATATAAAATATTCTAAACAAAGAGGAGTTAATGTTGTTAATATTATTTAAGTATTATATTGTTAAAGAATAGTGATTATAGTGGTGTATTGCTGAATATATATATATTTATATAAATGTGTATAGAAGGAGGATGTTACATCTTCGCTTGGATCATAACCAATAAAGAACCTAAAAAATTTATCATTTGGAGTGCTCCCATTTATGCTCACAGCATGAACGTTACCATTGGTGATGGTCATTGTAGCAGTTGGTAAAATTATGAATCAAGATCACAGATTTAATGCTTTTAACCGTTCATTTAACAAAAGACAGAGAATAAAAATTCACAGAATTAGCACTAAATTTACCAATATGCATAAAGCAGTATCTCAGATTTAACAAAGTTAACTTCTTGGATTGATAATAAAAAAATTTATCAAAGAAAAAGATCCATAACTTACATGAAAGAAAGAAAGAAGAAAAAACTCTCAAAATAACAAAAAAAAAAAACAAATGAAATCAACAAAACCCAGAAACAATCCATCGATGTTCTAGAATAATCAATTTAATAAAATGATTCAACTTTTAAATTATGTAGTTTTATGGAAATGATTCAATTAACTTAATGGTAGATCAGGTAAACCTAGTATAATCAAAAGTTATCCATAATCAATCAAGTTGAGATCTATAAATAAACAAGAAAAAAGTAAATAAGAGTGAAAAAGAAATGGAGAGATGGATTGTACCTATAAAAATAAATAGCTTTGAATTTGCTAGAAGAAATCATAGTGAAGAAAAAGAAGAAGAAGAGGAAACATGCAAGTACCTAAATGTCAAGAACTCAAATCACCAAAAAAAAAAAAAAATTGAAGCAAAAAAAAAAAGCAAATAAAGAAAAGACAAAGCAAATAGAACAAATTATTATATTTAATTCACAAACCCAGCAAATTGAACAAATTAATCTAGCCAAGATGGGATTTGGCCGAAGAAATCATCAGTAGTGAGTTTAGATAATGGGTTAAGAGTGAAGAGAGAAAGCTTAAATCAAAAAAATAAAGCATACCCAAATCATATTTAAAGAAAAAAAATGAGAGAGATCTAAACACATAAGTGTGTTTAGAGAATAAAATGCAACAAATGAGTAGAGAATATAAGCATATGATTATTTATTTTTTTAAAAAAAAAACTCTCTTATTTCCATATTAAAAAAAAAAAAAAAGCAGTGTTAGTAATGGAGAGCTAGATAGAGCTAGATAGGCTGATATAGAAACAAAATGAGGTAAGAGAAGCGGAAAAAGTGGCAAAGAAAATTTGAATGAGAGCAAGAAGAAAGATGATCAGGAGTGACTTTTTTTTTCAACATTAATTGAAACATTAATTGAAGGTGGGGTAGCGACATAATATTTTTTTATGTCAATGGGGCACGCGAGTAATTTTGAAAAAGTTGAGGTTTTTAAGTAATAAAAGGAAAAAATAGAATATTTGTGTAAAGATCCCTAACATGTATAACATATATACATTAGGCTTTATGTCCTTGCGATTTCAATTTTTTTCGTCCAACCCACAATGGCCTAACCTGAATTGTCAATTTGAACATTCCGACCTTCTTTGGAAATTCAAACCGTCGGTTTCTTTTCATTTTTTGGTTTAGTTCAGTTTTAAGTATATTTTTTAAAAAACTAATCGATTTTTGATTTCATCCTTCTGAATCAAACCGAACCGACCTATGTACACCTCTAATATATGCCTAAAATATCTACCATCATAGGTTATAATAAATTATTTTTGAATCTTCATATGTAATTACTAGATCATTTTATTTAAAGTAAATGAACTAAATTAAATAAATAAATTTTATATAATCGAAAATTGAATAGTCTAATGCTAATATTTTTTCATGGCATTAAATAGTTATAAGTTTAATTTTTTATCAATGTTGTGGTAAATTCTCCAATTTAGTTTTTTTTTTAAAAAAAAAAAAAAGCTTATTGGTTAAATAAGGCATAAATATTTGTCGCAAAATAATTTTTTTCACTGATATCACACTCTACAACATATATTTATTAGTTAAGGATGTAATCTCATCAACAAAATACTATGTGAAAAACTTATGGGAATCTACCCACGGTAACCACATAATATAATTCTCAAATAATACAAATACAATAAAACATGTGATAAATTGGGACGAGTAGGGAAAGTGGGCTTTTATTTGGCGTTCTCTAGACCGGGATCGGTTTCAGAAACAATTTCGGTCGGCTTTGTTCTTTTGTAGTGGTTCTTTGTCAATATATGCATTTAATTAGTTCTAAAACGTGCTACACACCATGGACACTTCGTAATCAAATAGCCAACCATATGTGATAAATCAATCATAATTTTCCTCAATTCGTGTTAAACAAGTCCATATGTGTGATAAATCAATCATAATTTTCCTCAATTCGTGTTAAACAAGTCCACGGGTCCACGCAAACACATGTAATGTAACATAAAATTAATTGGCTTATGTTAAAACTCAATCTACACCATTTATAATCAACTCTAATTCTTTATACTTTTCCAATGTGGGATATATTTTCCAATAGTTCTGATTATTAGACTACGTCTCTCCTACAATTATGAGCATATTCAAATAAACTGTTGCTTATAGCTATTAGTTGTTAACTAATAACTGTTACTGATAACAGATAGCTGATTAATAGGTAAAATTATTTATAACTATTGTTGTTTAAATATTTAGATATTAATTAAGTTTTTTAAAATTTTCAAAGTTTTCTTTCATTGCTATTTAATTATTTATATGTTCAATTGCATTACATAATTTTTAAGAAAATATTTTATATTTATAATTTTAAATGCTAAAAATAATATAGTTAAATACAATAAAATTATATGATAATATATTTCTAGTATTTTTTTTAAATTACTAAACAAAAATATTTGTATATAAAAATGAATATATAATAAATTTGTATATCTTTAAAAAGGTTATTAAAAAATTAATTAAGAAAATATGAGAGAAATAAAAAAAAATTAACTAAAAAGGTATGGAGAGAAGAAATTAACATATAAAAATAAAGCCATTAATTTAATTTAAATAAATATGAACAATAAAGTAATTATATTTTAATAAATAAGAACTATTAAGTAATTATGTTGAATTTATTGGAATTGTTCATGAAAAGTTCTAAATTAGAGTTGATGTGAATAATATTCTAATAATTATCAACTACCATTTAAAAACGCTAACCAAATGCTATTTTATAACTGTTGGGAAGTGATTAGCTATCACTTCCACTCCAACAAACTATACCAACACACCCTCTATAATAGATATATATTTAGCAGCAACCTCTTCACAAACTATAATTAACCAGCACAAGCATGGAAGAGACCTTTGTTCTGCTTTATCATTTCTCTTTTGTCGTTGTTGCTATTAAGTTATGGCTACATGCAAGAGAACATCGCTACAAGAAACTCCCACCAAGCCCCATCTTCATATTCTTAAGTAATCCCAGATCAGACGAGCAAACCTAAGTTTAAAGGCCGGTACAGTAGTAACCCTACTTTGCTAGTTTTGTGAGGCAATGATTATCTACAATGTCATAGTTTGCTTATGTTCTCCAATTTATTAGTCTACTTGTATCATAAAATCCATCCCTGGTCAATTCCGGAATAGTCGGAACTCTTGTAGCTACGAATATTTAGAGCATCATATGAAAAAAAAAAAAAAGGTCTAAAAAGGGCTTTCGCCGGCTTAATTTATATAGTCTACTTGTATCATAAACTTTACATGCAACAAGTTTCCTTAAAATATATAGTAGTATAATAATAATAATTCATTAGTGCTTTTTATGGAAAGGAACACGTTGCACTTTTTTTTTAATAGATATATACGGATATTTTTGGCCTAATACAATCATTTGTCGACTTATCTCTTTAATTTATAAAATGATGATTTAAATATTTAAATTTCATAATAATAAAATTTATTGATTCTTTTCACACTATTTAAAGTGTTTAAATTATTTTTTTATAAATTAAAATGAATTTTTTTTTTTTGAAATGAGTTGAAATAAAACTATTTATATAATTAAGGGATAATGGTCCCTTTTATCCAGAACTATAGGCCAATTTTCTTAATTATCCTATCCTTTAAAAATTATCAATTTATATAGTGAACTTTTCGGTTTGTTTCCAATTTATCCTAATTTCAAATGGCATGTGGAATTGCTGATGTGGAATGATGACGTGGCTCAAATTTGCTGATTGTGGTGACACATCAATACGACGCCGTTTTGATGTGGAGAATGAAATGGTCCCTTTTATCCAAAACTATAGGTCAATTTTCTTAATTATCCTATCCTTTAAAAATTATCAATTTAGACACTCAACTGTTCGACTTGTTTTCAATTTATCCTAATTTCAAATGGCATGTGAAATTGCTGATGTGGAATGATGACGTGGCTCAATTTTGCTGACTGTGGTGACACATCAATACGATGCCATTTTTATGTGGAGAATGAAGCTACTTTCTTGATCTTTAAAACTCGCCTCCTCCCGCAACTCACTGAGTCATCGACCTACAAAGTAACACAAAGATGATGCACGTAACCTTTTACTAGAGCAAAGAGGTAACTCTTCTTTTCGATTCAACCAAGACATGGCTTGACTACGCTTTAACTCTTCTTGTTTGTGTAATTGCCCCCGCCTTGTACCAATTACTCGAAAACTGAAGCGTGAAACTCAAGATCGCCGCAACGTCTGGCTCTTCTCTGGAGAGGGTGGGAGAAGAGCCTTTGCTTCAGTCCAAGATCGTGGGATGTGAATTCAGCAATTGGGTATTTGTTGATTCTGGCTGTTATGTCGTTTAATGGTGGAGTTTTTGTGGAGATTCTTGTGGGGTTGGGTATTGGTGACATCACAGTCAACAAAATTGAGTCACGTCATCATTCCACATGCCATTTGAAATTAGGATAAATTGAAAATAAGTCGAAAAGTTGAATGTCTAAATTGATAATTTTTAAAGGATATGATAATTAAGAAACTTGGCCTATAGTTCTGGATAAAAGGGACCATTTCATTCTCCACATCAAAACGACGTCGTATTGATGTGTCACCACAGTCAGCAAAATTGAGCCACATCATCATTCCACATCAGCAATTCCACATGCCATTTGAAATTATGATAAATTAGAAATAAATCGAAAAGTTCACTATATAAATTGATAATTTTTAAAGGATAGAATAATTAAGAAAATTGGCCTATAGTTCTGGATAAAAGAGACCATTATCCCAATTAAAAATGATAAAATATAAAACATAAACGGAAGCCGATCACAAGGTCGGGTGGGCCATTCAAAAGCGCATACCTAGTTTCCGGACCCAATATCTGAGGACGGCTGCTGGACTTCCTCCGTGGAATCCAGTTGCTGTAAAAGTGTTACCGGATTTCACCCGGGTGACGACTCCATTTTCCGACCTAAGCCTATCAAGGCCCAAAGTTGTATTCCTAGTGGGCCCTGTGCCCGCAAAGTGCCGTGGTCGCCGGACACTTGGACGCGCGCTGAACCCCGCCATCTATAAATAGTAACAAATAAAATAAAATAAAATAAACCATGTCCCTTGCTTTATCTCTATTCCACTGGTACCTTTCCAGAGCCACCATCGGCCGTCTGCGCTAGGAAACAACAACACAAATAACACCATCACCACCATTTCCACCATTTCAAAATTTCAACCATCATCTCCACAGTTGCCAATGTTTCCACCACTATCGCCGCCAACAACAATAATGATAATGCTAACAATGATGATAGCAACTATCTCAAAAAACATAAAATAAAATGATGACAGCGACAGTAGATTAATTTCCATTGAGAAGCTTATAGCAGCAGGAGACGATGGTCGAGATTGAAATCGTTTTCAATTTTAGATTTTCATTTAGAAATAGATTGCTACACATTTAATATATATCATTTATTTAACATTAAAATACATTAATTTAATTACTAATTATTTCAAAATAAATATTTATATAATTAATCATTAAAAATATTATTAAAATTATATACATATTAATACATGGGTTAGATTAATACATTACTAATTTTCATTTTGAATAAAATTTGAATTTAGATTTAGGTTAGATTAATTTAGCTTAACATTTGTCATTTTAATTTATTATTTTCAGTATTATTTTTATTTTTCTATATATTTTTATCTTATCACATAGTTTTATTGGTTATTCTTGCATAGTTATTATCTTTTTGTTATCTCTAACATTTTTGGACTTGTGAGTTTTGTAGGACCTAAACTATTAAATTAGTTTAAAATAATAGTAATAATAATAATTGCAATAGCAATAATAATAATAATAATATAATAATAGTAATAGTAATAGTAATAGTAATAGTAATAGTGATAATGATGATGATGATGATAATAATAATAATAATAATAGTAGTAGTAGTAGTAATACTAATCATAGTAATAATAGAAATAATAATAATAATAATAATAATAATAATAATAATAATAATAATAATAATCATAGTAATAATAGAAATAATCATAATAATAATGATAATAATAGTAATAGTAATAGTAATAACAATAACAATAATAGTAATAGTAATAGTAATAGTAATAGTAATAATAATAATAATAACAATAGTAATAGTAATAGTAATAACAATAACAATAACAATGATAGTAATAGTAATAGTAATAATAATAACAATAGTAATAGTCATAGTAATAGTAATAATCATATTATGGGATACAATATTGTTAGTCCTGTAAATTATATCATTTTTTCAATTAAGTCTTATAAGAATAATTTTTTACAATCAAGTTCTATAAGTTTTTAAAAGACTTTCCATTAGTTCTATCCATCAGTCAAAACAATTTTCCGTTAGTTAACTCTCAAAATCAAACTTTTTTTTTTTACATTTCAGCCCTAATTAATTTTTTTTAAAAAAATATTATTTTTGATATTTTAAATAAATAATATTTTTATTTTTATCTATAACTTATTTTATTATATTCAACTTTCATAATTACTATATAACTAAATAATTTTTAAAAGTAAAATTAAAAATATGTTTTTTCTTAAATTATTAGTTGTATTAACAATGATAATGAAAACTAGTTAAATAAACTTCATATTTAAATTAGGCTATTTTATAAGAAATATTTGAACAATAAAAAAAATGAATATATTTTGATTTGTTATAAAAAAATATAATTAATTTAAGGTAAAATATAATAAAAATTTTCTATATTAACTTAAATTAATTATATTTTATAATAAAAAATAAAATTATTAATTAAATTATTTTATTCTTCAAATATTTATTGCAAAATAGCCTAATTTTGAAAATAATATAATTTTGTAAGTTATCTAATTGAAATACAATTGAGTTTGAAATTTAGTTAAAATCTAACACAAATTACAATATTGAAAAAACTAATTAAGTTTATCCAAGTATAAATATTTATTCATTTAAGATATATTAATTAAATTATATT
>CATIWO010265935.1:0-16699 GCA_949673435.1 Macaranga tanarius | reverse complement strand
ATATACGTCCAATCTACCATTTCTTTGTATACATATTGGTAAAGATTTTTGGCATGCCAATCTTTGCCTTTTGACTTGAAGACGTACCTCTAGTTCGTAGCACTATGAATGAAATGATCAATTGAATAGACCAAATAATGTGGAGAAATCTATTTGAAGTTGATTTTCTCCACTACTACTATATGGAGAGAGATATACATCATCATAGATAGGTTTTTGAATTATACCAAAGTATGTTGACTAAGCAAAACAACAAAAAAGAAGTTTGAGTGCATATCTAGTAAGAAATGTCAAGCTCATGGACCCCCAATAAAGGATTATAATGACATTCTACTATCTTAAGATTCACTAGATCTCTTCTTTATTCAATTTTGATGTGTTTATTGACTTGTAGGTAATTAGAAAATAGTTTTTTTTTGAAAAATATTATATTCAAACGAAGTTTTAAAATATTTTTTTAAAATGAATATGAAAACATAATGTTATTTGAAAACTTATATATGTAAAATTTCATTTACAGAAATATTTTTTTATTGCCATTAGAAAAATGATTTAATAGTTATTTTTCTCTTATGATGCCGATCTTTAAATTATATGATTTAGGTTTCATTTGTTTGTGGAAAATATTTTTCTGAAAAATACTTTCCTTTAACTTTTTTATAGCATTTGAGTTACTAAAAAAATTAATTAAGTCAAAGAAAAATAGTCAAAAGAAAATAAATTAAAAATATGTGAAAATAACTTCTTATTCTAAGAATGAGAAGTTATTTTTTAAGACTTAACTACCTATCAAATATAGAGAGAAAAAATCAATATAATGTTACTATTTCGATGTAATATTTTATTACTTAGAAAAAAATCTATTACAAACCAAATACCAAATATATATTTTCAACTATTTTTCTAGTATCGCTGTGAAATATTAAAAATATTATATTTTTTTGAAAAATATTAAAAGAAAAAATTTATCTTTTATTATATTATATAGTCTATCGATATTTAAATGGTAAAATTTTTGAAGCTACTAATAAAAAAGGAATGTTTGAAAAAAAAAAAAAGAATATTATCTTGTTTTGTTTTTTTATTTATTTTTTTTTTTTGTCATTTAAAATCTGAGAGTTCCTTGGAGACCGAAAGAAAAGGAGATTAAATCTCACTCTCTACCTTGAATATCCCTGTGCATAGCCACTAGGCTATCTAGACGGGGCGGAATGTTATATTGTTGCTCTTGAACTTTTGAGATATTTTTTAGCTTTCGGTTTCTATGAATTATTTTTAGCTAAGAAAGAAGGTGCTAGCTTCTAACCAATAAGCAAGGCAAAGCAACCATTTAACCAACATATATAACAAGTGGGGTATGTATATTTATATGCATGCAAAAGAAAGGCACGAAATGTCAACTAAGGGGCTAAAATTGTGGGATTTCCGTTTGCTTTAGACTTGGATAATGAGATCTGTAAGTTGATTGGTTATACGTGATATCATTATGTGCAAGGATTTGACTATATATTATAATTATTAAAACTATATATATATATATGTGTGTTAGATAAATTGAATAACTAGATTGGCCAATTGAATATAAGGGCGAGCAAAGTTATCTATATATTAAAAAAAATTATAAAATTACTTTTTTGACTTTTAATTTTATATAAGAAGCAATAAAAATCGGTGAACTTTTCAGTAATTTCATACGATAAAAGACAAAAATGGTTGCAACATTTATCATTTATATATATAATAAAGATAATAGTACTCTTTGTCACGCATTGCGGGAGAAATGAGACGAGTGTCTGTTGTTTGAGTTCCTCCATACAAAAGGGGCTAAGTCTTCGGCCCCAAAGATACAGGCATTTTGATGACAAAACCATGGAGATGTGACGGTTGGATACTTGGATATGGTATCGTTTCCCCTGTAGCTGCCACTCTAGTGTTTTTTGTTGGATTGGCATTGGCTAGGAAGGTATCAAATCACATCTTGGGAATTAAAATGACCATGATAATGATGATATAGAAAAATAAAAATTTTAAAAAGGTCACTGAAAATGCAATTTTGTAGACAAGATTTTATTGATTCTGAATTAGTGGGTGTAATAATTGTTGATAAGATTGATTCCTTTGGTCATTTGGTGTAACTATATGCACATGCATGGTTCCCATGTAAGTGTGACAGCAACATAATTCTCTTATTATTAGTGTTTTTTTGTTTAATTAATTTTCTTCAAAAGCCATAATTATTTCTCTAAGTTAGTGTCTGCTTCTTCCAATATATGTATCATTTGGCTCTTAACATATATTTGCATTTTGCAACCCATTTTATGTCATGAAAGTTAAAGGAACCACCAATACGACATAGTGATTTCATGTTAGAACCATATACAAAATTAAAAGTTCAACAAACATAGTGATTTCATGTTAGAATCATATATAAACAGATCATAATGGTTCATTTTTCAGGGAGAAAATAATGATTATAATGTACTGCAGTGCTAAGAATTTTCAAAGAAGGTTAGTTGGATCTTTGTAAAAATTAGAAGAGAATAGATGCGTTTTGATGTTTTGAATAATTTGGGTGTAATTGTTATGAATTACATCAAATTCATCAATTTATATGTGATATATAGGACAATTCACATTCAATGATAAATTTTACTTTTATTGATGATCTATTTCTATGACCAATATTTAAAAAGTACCCTTTAAATGGATAAATAAAATTTAAAATTGTGCTTTTAAATTTATTAAAAAAGTATATTAATTAACAAATATCTGACATAATTTCAGATTAAAAGAAAATGCTCACTAACTTGTTTTTAATCTTCCATGAGAGTTGAGTCCAAACTATGAAGAATTAATCGGTAAGAAAAGAAAAAAGAAAATTATTTTGTCAATGAGTGATTTTTCTTTAAAAATATTATAAGAGATAGGACTATCTACACTATTTTTTAATTTTCAGAATTATATACTCAATTAGTATATATACTAGTTTAAAAATAAATTTCGTGAAAAGAAAAAGATTGGTAAAATCTTTTGACTAAATTTAACTACCCTAATAGTAGCAATATTGTCCCCCATGAGTAACACAATTGATAAAAAAAAAATGTGGATATCATATGATAAAAAAATCTTTTGCCCTTATAGTAGGGAATTAAATCATTTCAGCCAGCTAAAAAAACCAGTAGCAACATTGAATCTTATTAGAAGGCTTTTTCGGAGAAGCAAAATTGTCTTTAGAGAATGTACATTTTTTGACAACATGAAGAAACACAAGAAAACAAAACCGAAATATAATAATTAATAAAGATATACATCAACTCTACACTACTCTTTTTTCTTCTTAATTGAGTTGAAAATTACATATATTCTCACTGAAAATTAATTAATAATTGAAGAAAGAAAATTTGGAGTCTTCTAACGAACAAATAATTCAGCATGCAGTTACACACACATACACACAAACACAAACACAGTTATATACATAAATATCTCAATTATCATTATTTCTATATTGATTTATAGCTTGCATAATAGAGCATATATCTAGCAAGTATAGAAATTAATCTTTGATTTTTGGAGTAACCGTTAGTTAGAGTGAGGCCTACATTAATTGAAGAGGCGTGCAAGTGAACATATATAATTGAGATTAGCTAAAAAAAAAACAGAGAGAGAAGGTTTAGAGAACTGTTACATAGATATATATATATATATATATAGTTTTGAATAAAATCAAGCTTAATTATAAAAGAAGAAATGTAGAAACTGATAATAGAAAGGAGTGTGGGTGTAGTACCTTTAATAGACAAGGTGCGTGCTCTAATTCAAAAACGTGGAGGGCTTTAGGTCCTATGGTTTTGGATCCGTCCAAGAACATGCATGATGTAGAGAGGAAAAAAAAAAGGACATTTTTGCTTCCAATTCAATCTAAAGTTCAACTATGTTTTCTGATGTAGACACCTTCCAATTTTATTTATGTATCAATATTTCAGTATACATATATGGCTTTATTTCCTGATCATAGCAAAAGGTCACAACCTGATACCCAATAATTTCGTCAAGCACATATATTAATTATATGATCAAGATTCCTCTCTCAAATAAAGAATCCTCGCATTTATATATATATATATCTTTTTTTTTATATATAAAATAGCCGTCCAATATTCATGAATTATATAATAGGAGCAATTCTCTTTCTTAAATTATATGTAAATTGATTTAATAAATAAATAATAATAAGATTCAACGGATAGATCATTTTTTCACCGGCACAACTATTTTATTTAATTTAAAGTACTGATATTTAGAACTTATTAAACTCTAATTAATCTATTTCAATTCAGCTAAAACTACAAATCTAAAATGGTAAAAATTTCTCAATAACTAATTTAACGCAATTATGAGCCATCTTTCTTGTTGACTTTTGATTTTTTTTTGTCTTGGGATATATATTTAGTAACTGTTCTTGCATAGGGCATTAGAAAAGAAAATTTGATCATAATTATATATATATATATATAACATGAAGATAGGTGATATTTTCTCACGTGGAGAGGGGAGAGAGTTGCGGATGATGAATTTCAAAGAGTTAATAGTTGATATATATATGTTGGGGTTTAATTTGGAAAATGACAAAATGTGATTTGAGCAGTAGTGCATGGCTATGACTGCTTTAGTACATGACACGGTTAAAATAAGGTTTATGTGCTACTTTCTTTATACATCATTTTTTGCAATTTGGACTATCTTAGTACTCATCCCCGCTACATTTGTTTATGAGATTTTAGGACTAAAGCTTCCACCACCACTACTACTGTCATCCAAACACTTAACAACTAAATCCCACCACCCCACGCACTTCTCTCTGCCTATATATCTCTTCACTTACCACTCTTATCTTCACTTTGCCTCCTCAATTTGCTTCCTCTCTATTAAATCCATCAACCAATCTCTGTTTCTAACTCTCAAAACCTGCAGGCGACCATTAAGGACAAAGAACTTCAGAGGTTATTGCAAAAACAAATAAAGATGGTTTCATCAGAGAAATCCCAGAAAAAGTACCCGACCGTGCCAGAGGTATATATATATATAATCTTTAATTAATTAACTAGAAAATCTTCACACACTTTTTCACTTTCTTTTTTATTTTTCTTTTAATAAAAATGAGTCTGTTGTGAATTTTACAGTTCTAGTGACGACTCTAGCGTGCATAATTTTATTTCTCGCTTTTAACACAGCCGTTTCTTCTTTTCTCAGGTGGTGGAAGAATTAAAGAAACTGACAGACATAGGCTTTCCTATGGCAGCCATGAGTTTGGTGGGTTATCTTAAAAACATGATCTTAGTTGTGTGCATGGGAAGGTTAGGAAGTCTGGAGCTAGCCGGAGGTGCCTTAGCTATTGGCTTCACCAACATCACAGGCTACTCAGTCCTGTCAGGCCTGGCAATGGGGATGGAGCCACTTTGCAGCCAAGCTTTTGGTTCAAGAAACTTATCAGTAGCATCTCTAACTCTACAACGTACAATTCTGATGTTACTACTTGCTTCATTACCTATTGGCTTGCTTTGGGTGAATCTTGAACCTCTCATGCTTACCCTCCATCAAGATCCTGATATAACCAGACTTGCAAGTGTATATTGCCGATTTTCCATCCCAGATCTTATTGCTAATAGTCTCCTGCATCCTCTACGCATATATTTACGCAGTAGAGGCACCACATGGCCATTAATGTGGTGCACTTTGGTCTCCATTGTTCTACACCTCCCTATCACAATCTTCCTAGCCTTCACACTTGATCTCAAAGTCCCTGGAATCGCAATTTCAACTTTTGTTTCCAATTTTAACACCCTCTTGTTCCTTCTGTGCTACATATATTTTGCTCATGTCCCAGAAGAACCATTGTATGCACCCCTATCACAGCCGCAGTCGTTGCCGCCGTCATCAAACACTCTTTCACTAGGTAAAGAATGGAGGATTCTACTCAGACTCGCTATACCAAGTTGTATAGCAGTGTGTTTAGAGTGGTGGTGGTATGAATTCATGACAATTCTAGCCGGATACTTATCGAAACCACGAGTTGCGTTGGCTACATCGGCCATAGTAATCCAAACCACATCTCTCATGTACACATTGCCAACAGCACTGAGTGCATCAGTGTCGACTCGAGTAGGGAACGAGCTCGGGGCAGGAAGGCCAGGGAAGGCCAGGTTGGCGACAAGGGTTGCCATAGGACTAGCACTTTTGAGCTCACTATTTGGATTGATATTAACGACGCTCGGGAGACAAGCGTGGGGTAGAGTATTTACAGAAGATGATGAAGTTCTTGAATTAACTATGATTGTATTACCGATAATTGGATTGTGTGAGCTAGCAAATTGTCCACAAACAACAAGTTGTGGAATATTAAGAGGAAGTGCTAGGCCAGGTATTGGGGCAGGGATCAATTTTTACTCATTTTACTTGGTGGGTGCACCAGTGGCAATAGTGTTAGCCTTTGTTTGGAAATTAGGGTTCGTGGGTCTATGTTATGGGCTACTAGCGGCTCAAATTGCATGTGTAGTCTCAGTCTTAACGGTTGTATACAAGACAGATTGGGAAAGAGAGTCGTCAAAGGCAAAAGACTTAGTGGGCAAGAGTGATGCATTAGCACATGCAGACCAAACAGTCAAATGTGAAGAAGGAGAAGCCAAATTAATGGAGTAGCTAGTATTACATATTAGGGTTTTTAGGATCAAAGCATGCAGCTGTTGATTTTGAAAAGTTGAACCCTATTAACCCCCACCCCCAAAAAAAAAAAAAAAAAAAAAGAGACAACTAGAGAAAGAGATTCTGTGGGAAGAAGTTGAGGAAAAGGAAACATATACCAAAAAGTACGGCATTAACAAGACAAAAAAATCAAACTACACTTTTAATCTTCATTATTTCAACTCCTATATTATATTATATTTGTACTACTCTTTACCTTATTGCTTTGTCTTTTCTATTTCTTTTCGTCCTTTTTCTCATTATAATTATGACCATAGTTTTTTTTTTTTTTTTTTTTAGCATGATGAATGTATTATTCATTTAAAAAAGTCTAAGTAAGGTCTAACCTTACACGGCTTTAAAAAGGTAGGTAGACGAACTACCAACTGAAGCAGTTAATGAAGCACCTACACACCACTAGAACAACTAAAAACCATTACCTGCTCAGTGATCCTAAGTCTAACTCGTAAACAAATTCTAAGGACCACTTTTAGTCGACTTAAAAACCAGACTAATGAGGGTACATGATTTGAAAAAGAAAAACTAAACTAAAGAAAGCAAACTAAAAAGCCCTAACAAACAAATAAAGATCGAAACTAGAAACTCCTGTGCACTTAGCAAACTGACCAGTCTCTTGCAGCCTAGGCTTGCTTCCATGGCCAGAATGTTGCTTGAAACCCAGCTGCTCAAAATAAACACCAACAACAAAAATAAAAATAAAATAAAATAAAAAGATTCAAGAAGATAATGATTCCCACGGCCTTCATGGCGATTAAGTCGTTGATCCTTTGACTGGGATTTTTAGCACAGAAAAAATCTGCATATAAAACTCAAAAAATAAAAGATGGGTACACTTGATACTTGGCACTTTCTACCTTCTCCATCAGAGCTTTTCTCTAGACCATGAGTCTCGTCATAAAGCTCCTCTGCTAGTGTCGCCTCCGAGATCGGAGACTGCAGCCATATTAGCTTAGGTAGAAAACGAAGGAAGAAAGGTTAGACAAAAGCCTCTGCAAAGTGTCGTCTTCGATTAAAGACATGACCAAAGCAAGATCTATACAATATAAACGTAGATAGGTACAGAAACAAAATTTATAAGTAAGGAAGAAGTGGTTTTGGCCAAAAATGACCAAAATCACTTTTAAAAACCACTAGGCTGTTTGTTGTTCTGCTATCAGTGCTATAGTTGCTATCAGTGCTATCAGTCTTCTATTACTCCACACCATAGTCCATTCAAACCTTGGATTGTAAGTAAACAAATGCTTTGTTGTATGTATGTTGGGTTGTTTTCACTCCTACGAATTTGAGACCTTATTATCTTAAAAATAACTAGAAACTAATATATTAAAATTTAAATTCGAGACCAAAGTGCTCTTAAAGTTGCAATTAGTTCTTTTTTTTCTTTTACCAAATCTGTGATTATATCTATTTTTAATCTTATTAAGTAATTTGTTTCTTCTTTTTATAAATACTTTATTAGAGTATATATCTTGCTAGATTGATTTGGTGATATTCATATATATATATATTACCTTTGATTTTCTTGGAGCACAGAAAAATTGGGACTTTTTGATATCAAATTAATTTTTTGCCCAAAAACTGGTCCATATATTTGAAATGAGTACCTTAAAAATGGTGGTGAGAGTTTATAGCTCAGACAGGTACTGTGTTGATGGGAAGCCAAAATATACATTACATCAGTGAATGAGACATAAAGCAGTACACTAGAATTTATTTTTGCATGTAATTCCAACTGCAAATTTATAGGACAAACATATTCAAAATGGAAAAAGAATATATGGAACAAGTGAACTTCTTATTATAATCTACCTCCAATCAATGATACAAGTGCATTGTACGTATTTGAGTAAATTTACATCTACTAGTGGTAATTAATGACATGGAAAAAAATATTTAATATAATTCAGCTTTGCTCTTAGAATCCTATAGGAATATAACTAACCCGAAAATTTTTATGGCCTTTTTGTGGTCACTTTAATCATTAAGACAAATCGGATGAATGGTATTAGTTCAACAATATTTTTGGGCAATGATATGCATCTCTACGCGCGACACGTGACAAAAAACTAGAAAAATAAAATTACTTTTTTACCTTTCGATAATTTTAGAGGGGAGAAATTTTTTTTACAGGGACAATAATGTAAAATGATGTGTGAGAAACAGCACTGTTGCTATATATCTCTCCGCGCATCATAAAATATTTTTCAATATTTTTTTAGGTGTATCTAATGGTTATAAAGATTTTGACCAATTAATTTGGATTGAGTTGAATGAATCTCTTAAAAGGAATAAAATTTTATCAAAGTCTATTTCTTCATGCATAAGATTTAAACTCAACACATTATATTTAAAGAAATTCAAATTTTTTATTATTTAAATCAGATAGATGTTGGTTTACAATTTTATATATTTATTATTCTTATTGTATGGTTAATCACTTGTTTAAGTAATTTAATTTGCATTACTTATTTAAGTAATTTAATTTTAGTTGATAAAAAATAATTTTATTGCCGCTAAAATTTTATTGTGTTTGGTAGATTTGACAAGGGGATTTGAAACGAGGGAAGAGAAGGGAAAAGAAGCATTGAGACACAAATATTGATGTCAACAATTAACATCATACCAAACCATATGGATGTGCTTGGTATCAAGATGAGCATTGATGTACATTCACTAAAATTTAATTAAGCACAGCTATATGTTAATATGTACACAGGCAAGCATGTGCATTTGTGGACAGCATGGGCATGGGCATGTGTAGATACCCCAGAAAAAAAATAAAATAAAATAAAAGTAAATAAGTAAATAAAAAGGAGAACATGTGCCTGTAACATGTGTGTAAACACTAGCATGTAAGGTGGTATTTCGTTATCCCTGTCAACAATCACTTGAAAATCATTGTCTGATAGCTTTTCAAATTAAAATTGGAATGTAGCTTATGGAGCAAATCCCTTACGTTTTTCATTTGGTTTGGTCCCTCGTATGTCGCACTGCCTCTATGGGAAGATATATATGCGTTTATATTATGAACAGCGGAAAATTATTATTATTATTATTATCATTATATAATTTATATCATCATCATCATCATTATCAGATAAAAAAATTAAATATGTGTACGCGTGTGAATGTTCCCGCAATTAATTGCGGACAAGTAATTTGATTTTGATGTTCATGCTATTAATAAAAAAAATATTGTTAATGATGTTAGTTTTTACTAATTAAGGCATGCCAAACTCCTAATCTAATTAAGATTGTAGTTTCATTTTCAAAGTAGAGAATATTATGTAGAATATGTGTTAGAAAAAGTAATAATGTTGATTAGACTATGTTTAGAGTTCAATTAGTCCAACCCAATGATTTTTATTGAATGCAGCTCCCTTGTCCAAGAACATATATAATTGAAATTGTCCAAACTAATAATGTCCCCCATTTTTTAACATTTTCTCCTTGGTAAATAGTAGTATACTGTGTATATATATACACTTTGGTCCAAAGAGTCTGCTGGTGACCAAAAAAAACATCACGGATTCCTCAAAGTGCTAAATGAATATGTGGCATAGAATTAGTGTCTTCCTAGCCGGACCAAATTCAATTCAACAGCTAAGTGTATATATATATATATATATGATATCATTCAAACTTGAAAACATAAATAATAAACATTATAGAGCTTTCGATCATCTGTCTTGGCCTAGTTGGTTCCATAGGAATGGGCACCCAAAGAAGGGGTTTGAATCCCCATCCCCCTCTAGTAAAAAAAAAAAAAAAAAAAAAAAACAACATTATAGAGCTTTCATGCTCTGTCTAAAACTGTGCTCAAATAGTGTAGCATTTGTTGCAGCATGCAGCAGAAGAACGAAACTTGGTGTGGTCCAAACACTATACATTGGTAATGCATCACAGTTCTTGCTCCCATTACCCATTGCAATCACCTTTTATTTCTTGTGTTTTTCTGCAATATTATTGAAGCTCTTGTACCTTTTTTTTTTTTTTTTCTTTTATACAACCAGCAAAATTTTATTAATAATTTTGAGGAAAAAAAAACTATTTGGTCATGAAAAAGTTTCTAGTAACATTTAAAAGAAAACTTAAAAATTGTATAAAAGTTGGCTACCTGAAAATATGGAAAATCTTATCAAAGTGATATGATTAAAATTGAAAACATGATCACTTATTGAGTACTTTTGACTTTTGACAAATAATTACAATAGGAAGTTATATGTTGGATTAAACCAAACAAGAAAATTAATAAAGAGAAACTTATTTGATGTCAACATATACATGATTGCCTTCACACAATTCCTTGATGCAACAAGAAAAAAAAATAGAAAAATAAAAATTTATAAAATAAATAATTTTGTTGTCATTAATTTGTGAAACTGATCAATTTACACATAATTTAAAAAAAAAAATTATTTTTCTTATATAATTTATTAATATTTCGGTCATTTAACTTTCCGATTAATCAATATATATATATATATATATATATATATATATATAAAGCTAGTTAGATCGTACCATGCATAAAAATAAATACAGCCTAGCTTGTACAGGAAAATAGATAGCGAAGATGTTGTTATCGAAGCATGCTCACATTTCGCAGGCCTAGCAAATAGTGTATATATGCTTGCTGCGGATTGAGGAATAAAAACACTATCACATCAAAGAGATAACGTGATGGTGTTTCCTCTATTGTAGATTTGTAGCAATTGGACCACCAAATTTTCCATATCTGATCACTCTTTGCATTTTCATTACGTATTGTACATGACACTCGAGAGCGATGACTATAATTAATTCTTCTTCTTCCGATCTGTGAAAACATATATATTTGCAGGGCCCTAATCCATCTAAAATAGATAGTTTACCATTGTATCACGAGACTAAAACATTGGTAGAAATTAAGAGTTCAATTCCCCACTTCTCATTAATCTTTCTTAAAAGATCCTATATAAGATTCAAAGTTCAAATATATATATATATAGCAACAACTATAATTAATTCTTCTTCTTCCGATTTATAAAAATATACATATTTGCAAGGCCCTAACCCATTTAGAACATATAGTTTACCATCCTATCAAGGGACTAAGAAATTGGTAGAAATCAATAGTATATATATTTGCAAGGATTTCGCTATTCCAATTCGGTTTTAACTTCGTAATTTCAAATCATCACTGCCCATTATTATTTCAGAACTAACATTAAATTGATAGTTTTAATTTCATCGAATTTTTTAAAATTTTTCTGAGCGGAATGATATGATTTAAATTCTAGTCCCATCTTACACCCTCTTATATATATTATACATACTAAGAGAATGTTTTACTGATCAATAAGAAGTTTTAACTCTCTATACACAAATGTATATATCTAGGTACGGTAATCAAATTAAACCATTGGTGGGTAATCACTTAAAAATGAGACCATAAAAATTACATATAGATACTTGTAAGGGCTGCAATTCTATTGAATGCAAACTTTCTCATTCATATATATATGAGAAATTATTAGTTTTCACCATTTCTTAGAGCCTATAACATTCCAAAATAAATAGAAATTTGAGTAAAAAGCATTTTAATAAGTTTGAATGAGACCTTATAGGCTTTGCAAAATTAACAATAGTCATATACATTATATATAATTGGTAGTAAACAAAAAAAAGAAAGAAAATAAATTAAGTAATTTTCATTTCTGAAATTAAACTACGTACTAGCTAAGAACAAAATCCTTCGATTCAAACAAAATTAATGATTCAAATTTATATATGTCAAGTCCACTAAAATATGAGAAGATTTTAATAAATAGAAAATTAAGCTAATCGGAGATAACATCATTTAAAATTTATTCAAACAATGCAAGAAATAATGAAACATGAATGCTAATTATAGTAGTAGATTTTTGTGAATGGGACAACTGTGTGAAAAAAGAAACTTATTTACAATTGAATCACATGGTCACGACATTACTTACATGGAAAAGTAGAAAGGATATGACGTTTTGGAAACAAACTAATTTAATTATGTGTAATATTGAAATTTCCATCTCATACAAATTAAGGATGCAATTTTTTGAGAGCCACTTGACTTTGATTGGTAAGGTATATATGCATATCACTAGCTAGTATAGGACTTGCGCAAGCAATATTAGTATAATGTAGATGTTAAAGAGACATAAAATTAAAGAATGATACCACTAAATATAGCACTTAGGAAAAGAATCTATAGCAAGAAGATTCATGCATTTTGGTACCCTAAAAAAAGGTACTGATTTATATTAGGTATAGCTTGAGATACTGAAATATTCAAGACCCACTAATATTTTATATACATATTCTCTTGTAAAAAAAACAAAAAAAAAAACCTGTTTTTATGAAAAAATCAAAATTTAATGTACTGGAAACATAGTTACGTAAGTATAATTTGGCTAGTTAGAAAATTATGATATATGTGTAGCATGCATGTGCTGTAGGTGTCGGCAAATTGGGTATTAAAAGTAGTTACTTTGCTTGATTTTGTGTGATTTCTTTTGTTTCTTTTCGGCCACTACTCGATCCATATATGTCTCTCTAGTGGTATTGGGTGATTGCAAGATTGAGAAGTAATATATTTTGCTTATTTGCATGCGACCAGCTGGTAAAAGTTAAAAAGAAAAATAAATAAAAGGTGCATTGCATATGGAGGTGATTAGATTACGTTTTGATTTTACTTTAGACTTTGAAGAGTGGTGAAAGATTGCTTGTAGATAATGATGTAGATATGCTAGCTATGAGATAGATTTTTTTTTTTTTTTTTTGGAAAAAGAAGTGTAATCCTTTTTAGTGTTGAGATAAAATATATATATATATATATATATATATTGGTAAAATGCGTCATTTAAAATAGAATGTGAAAAAATATATCTTTTAGTAATATGGTGAAATACACCATAATAAAACATTTTATATATATATATATATATATCTCGTTAGTATAAATGTGCTCTAGTGTCATTCTTGTATGATGACATTGTACTTTTATCCCAATTGGTAATAAAATAATATTCATTTAAATTAAGTGTTAAGTTTATTTGAATATTTACCCTTTAGTATTATGTTACAACTTACATGAGCTTCTCAAGAGTTGATAATATGAGTTAACAACTCATTTAGTACATATACTATAAATGTTCATAGACATTGAATTAATATAAGGATAGTATTAATCCTTATACTATCACCTCTATCTATTTTCCTTGATCGGTATGTGACATCGATAATGGGAGGTAGTGAGTCTCATGCTACTTGATATGAGATATTATAATACACATGTGGATAATCATATGATGTGTGGATCGAACTGTGATGTAAGATTTGTGATTGCATAGAAATTCACTTTTATCAACAATTACAATCTTGGACATAATGGTGCATATGGTCCTTTGACCACGATCATCCACATATGGTTGGTTAGATTTTGTTATCGCTTATATACATGTGCTAGCCATATATGGGTATATGGCGTGTGGTGGCTCTAGCCGGTTATATGTATGTATGAGTGATCGGTCAAAATGAAATTCATTACCTGGAGTGAAGCAGGATAAGATCTTATGCTATCTAAGTTATTGTTGATGAATAAGTACCTGGTCAGGTTAAACTCGACTTGCCCGAAAAGCGTTTCGGTGCTAGAAAAACGTAAATGAGATTAATTGGGATTTTCACATTTAGTATGGAAAGGTATTTCCATAATATTAAGTGTTAATATTATTTTTCATTGCCAATTAGACTTGACCTAGTAAGTCACACACATAAGAGTTTCACCAATGATGATAATTATTAATTAAAGAGTTTAATTAATTAATTAAATTAATTGCATTTGATTTGTGCATGTGCGGGGATCTAGCATATCTCAAAATCTAAATTCAAATGTTATGACTAATTATATTTAACTAAATATTAATTTGCACTTTATTTAATTTGTGATATTAATTTCAATGACTAATTTGATATTTATCTCTAATTATAGTATGCATATGGGCCATGAGATGAACCATAAGAATTAAATATGATGGATAAGATTTGAAATTTATTTAAGAGTTAAATAAGCTCATGAGTTGTCTTAATTAGTTTGGTATATATATATGGGCTTTGTTTAAGAGTTAAAGAAGTCCAAGGTCTTGGCCCAACTCATTAAGAGTTATTAAAGTCAATGGCTAAGGTTATTCTTGTGAACCAAACTAATCTCAATTATTTAAAGCCACTTAAACAAAAAGTTATGTATGAATATGGTTAGAGTGTGAGACATTCAAAGGTACATATACATATAGCTTGAGTGTAAGACATTCAAACTCATACATGCATGAAACTTGAGTGTGAAATACTCAAACTATTGTCATATGCATATCTTTAAGTTAGTGAGTTTTTGTAGAGATAAAAAAAAAAAAAAAAAAAAGCACATTAGAGAGCTTTTTTATTCTTACACTATTGAGAGAAAAATAGAGAGAATTCTCATGAGTTGAGATATCATCTTGTTCTTTCTTCTTCATCTATATTTAGAGTGTAACAAAATCACAAACCCTTAAGTAAAAGACCATTATTGTACAAGAGATTTGTACAAATATATATCCATCATTGGTTGGAGGTTCCTATAAAATCCTACACATTCAAGTTTGAAGGAATTCTAGCAAGTTTCCTAGGTCATCTTCAAGAGGAGAGGCTATCAGGTAGTTCTCCACATGAACTTAAATATCCAAGTATCGACGGATATATCGATGGATATATCATATATCTGATAGTATGCAAGCTAGCATAGTTATTTAGGATCATTTTGTTGTCTTTTATTTATTTTTGTATTTATATTTTAATTACTTATTTCATTTTCATTATAGTTTTTGTACTTTTATGCTTTCTATGTTGTTGTGCCGAATCAAAGGGGTACAACTCTTTAACTTTACACAATTTTTATATTTTGGCCATAATTTCCTCTACAAACCTCCAAATTGAGTGATTCAAGTTGCATTGGAAAGCTAACTCACAGACCTACAACTTTTGTGAAGACACTTTCTGGAAATAACGTAAATTTGATAGACAAAAATACCCTTAAAATTACTATATCTGTATAGAGTGGTGACTTTTAATGTCAAATGGTGCCTTTCCAATTGTATACGAATTTTAATCACTTGTAACTCTTCTTAAGGCCTATAAATGCATGTATTGGCTGGATTTTAAAGGAGATAGAATATAGAATAGCAATTTTAGAAAAAAAGATATCAGAAAGCATATTAAAAGTATTAGTTTTATTTAGTTATTATTAGTGCAATTCAAATATTCAAGTGAAGAACATTCAAAGCAAATCAAGAAATCTTCAAGAAGGCTATCTACATTTAAAGTTCTATCTTTCTCTCTTAATACTTTGTATTTTATTTTCCTTCTTGTTGTTATTTTAATTGTGTTTATCATGTATCTTGTCTAGGCCATTGTTTGTTAAAATTGCAAGGAAGAATGAATCAATGAATTATATTTTTATTTTATATTATGTTAATGGTTTGAATTCAATTATGAGTTTGAATGTGTTATGTATGCTTGATCATCATATATGATATTTTAATCAAATATGTACACAATGAGAGTTGGTGTATTTTGGTGGATATATAATTGAATTCTATAAAGGCAATAAAATCACTTGGAGACAAGGGTTTCTATTTAATAAAAATTATAAGTCTTGCATGGTAATAATATGAATTATGTTTATCTCTACAATGACATAAGAATGCTTGTAGACTCTAAATGAATTACCATTTATTGACAATGAGAGTTGCATTGAAGGACTTTAAGTATATTTGACAATGAGAGTTGCATTTATGCCTTATACCATGTTTATAATCATTTTATGTAGCTATTTGTTTACTTTGTAATTCTTGGTAAATTCCTACTTGTAGTTCTAATAAACCATATT
>CATIWO010265881.1:0-11611 GCA_949673435.1 Macaranga tanarius | reverse complement strand
AAGTCGAAGGACCATATGCACCATTATATCCAAGATTGTGATTGTTAACTTAAGTGAATATCCATGCAATCATAAATCTTATGTCACTATTCGATCCACTCATCATATGAGTATCCATATGTCTATTCTGATATTTTATATCAAGTAGTATGAGACTCACTACCTTCCATTATCGATATCATATATCGATCAAGGAAACTAGACAGAGGTGATAGTCTAGGGATTAATACTACCATATACTAATTCAACGACTACGAACATTTATAGTATGTGTACTAAATAAGTTTATCACTCATATTATCAACTCTTGATAATAAACTTATCTAACATCATACTAAGGGTAAATATTCAAATAAAGAAACACTTTAATCTAAATGAATATTTCATTGCCATAGGGATAAACTTATCTAACATCCTCTTCTTTTTTTCATTATTTCTCATAAAATCTATCAATTTCTTTATCTTTCTTCCAAATCCATCACTAACCATAACAAGATTTGTAAAATTAACTTCACTAACAATAGATTTATAGTAACAAAGAGCTCAAACGAGATGTTTTTTTTTTCTTTTTTTTCTTATTCTTATTCTTCTTATTCATCATCTTCTTCTTCTTTTTTCTTTTTTTGATTTTATTTTTAGATTTTTATTTATTTTTTTGCTATGGGTATTGATAAATTTTTGTCAATTTATGAGTTTTTATTGATTTGATGAATCACTTTTTGTTTTTGTTATTGGAACTTAGGTGATTCTTATATCCTACCTTTTTCTCGTTTTTATTTTTGAATTTGTGTTTATGGTGTTATGGGTATTAATAGATTTTTAGTTTATCATTGATTTGGTAGGTATGTATTGTGATAATTTTGGTTGCTTTGTTGTTATGTGTTGTTTGCTAAATGTTGTTTTCAGGTTGTTTTGATATTTTTTTAATTTTTTTATTTCTTTAAATATTACAAAATTTTTTTGCTTGTTCTCAAATTGTTTTTTGGTTGTTTCTTTGATTATGTTTTGGTTTGTTGAATGGTTGTTTTGAGGTTGTGTGAGATTATTTTGACGTTATTTATTATTTTTTAGTTGGTGAATGTTGTTTTAATGTTTTTTAATTATTTTATTTCTTTAAATATTAAAAAAATTTTATTGGTTATTTTCTGATTGTTTTGAGGTTGTGCGAAATTGTTTTGACGTTATTTATTATTTTTTAGTTGTTGAACATTGTTTTGAGGTTGTTTTGATCTTTTTTAATTGTTTTATTTCTTTAAATACTATAAATTTTTTATTGGTTGTTCTCATATTATTTTATGGTTGTTTTGAGGTTGTTTTGAATTTTTTAATTTTTTTATTTCTTTACATATTACAAATTTTTTAGTAAATTAGTAAGATAAAATTTTTAAAAGTAAAATATACTATTTTTTTATTAAATAAATAAATTCAATAAAACTTGAAATGTGGTGGCTTTGTTTTATACTTTATAAAACAGAGGCAAACATAGCTATTCGAATTAGTTGTTCTCAGGTTGTTTTCTGATTTTTTTAGTTGTTTTGAATTGTTTTTTTACAACTTTATTTTTTATTATTTTATTTCGTTAAATATTACAAAATTTTGAGTAGATGAGTGAGTTAAAAGTTTTAAAAGTGAAGTATATGTGTTAGAAATTATTTTTTATTTGGTTTCTTCAGAGGTATTATAGATTATGTGTTATTAAGACTTGGTAAAAGTGGTGTGGATAAAATATACAACTGGTACTTGTTTTGTATTTGAATTTTTAATTTGAGATTTGTATTTGACTCATTTTATTTATTATTGTATTTGGAGAATACTGTTATTATGTGCGACCACCGTATTTGTGAATTTTTTTTTTTGTGAAAAAGTTATTTTCGAAAGAAAAAAAAGTCAACCATATTTTTGAAAAATTTTCCCATTTTTGATTTATTTTTATAAAAATCCAAAAAAAAAAAAGGTCTAACTGTAAATAAAAGTGGGCTGTCGACCTTTGACATCATTGCTCATGTAAGAAGAAGAAACAAAGAACAAGAACAACTAAATGGGCCTTTGAGCCTATAACACAATATGGGTCGGTGCATAGGGTATTTATATCCCTTTCTTCTTCTTGTGTTAAAGAGCCGACTTGGAGCTGTACGAAACAAAGTTTTCTTCTCTTCAAATTAATCATTCAATTAGGTACCCATCCTTCTTTACGTGCTTTCCGTTTGATTCATGAGAAAATTTCTTCAACAAGAAAGAACATGTTAAATTTTGCTCGATTTCTTGTGTACTCTATGGCTTTTATATTAGTTTAATGAATCTTATAGTTTCAGGCTTATTTCTGATTTCATTTTCCTCCATTTTGTTGTATGTATGTATGTATGTATATAGTGTTGGATTATATTTTTTATGGGATTTTATAAAATACCCTTCAGTTTTTTCTTTAATTTTAGTAATTTGTGCTGTTAATACAAAACATGGTTCTTGCTTTGAAGCTAATTTTGCATCCTAAAGCCCTGCTCTGTGCTTTTTGTGTGTGTGTATTTATGGTACATACATCTAAATTGATAAAAGTAATATTTGTTAGAAAATTAATACATATATGTTTTAATTTCTTATGAAAATTATTGTAAAATGAATAAATTTGTGTAATAAGAGTTTATAATACATACCTGCAAGATAAATATCATTCTTTATTTTTGTATGTAATGTTTCAAACTCAATGAAGTTGAACTTTTCAAATGGAATTTCTGTCGTTGTTTCAAATATTCGGCGAATGAATATATTCATTGTCAAACCGTATCATATAAGAAGATTGACTCTATATGATTTCTTTAGGGGAACAATAACAAATCCTGAAATTATATAAAGTTCGCCTTTTTATAATTTATCTTGAAAGTATGGAATTTCACTTTTTCCATACTATAGCATGAATATTGTTTCCCTATTAAATAATTAATTGTCAATATGAATTTTTTGTTGATAATATATAGTAACATATAATATACAAATAAAAATATTTGTTTACCTCTTCATCAAGTAGCAAGTTGTCAAGACTGGTAACTTCATTATTGTTATTTGGAATGATTGTCTCCCACACACATACTGCTCTTACTTTTATCTTCTAATGATGTTGCTCAGGTTCCAAATCTTTCAATAAAGCGTAATTCATTGTATGATAAATATGCCAAAAAAATGTATATCTATAAAAATTATAAATATTGAAAAATTTCTTTGTAAACAATATTTTTTGTCAATCCTTTATCATTATTTTCACTATCATCAATCATAATCTTTAAACCGTCTAGAGATGATACGTGTGATGTTGCTACATAAAGTTGGCCATGAGAAAATATTGGTTGAGATAAATGTAAACCCACTTTACGTAATGTTTGTCCTTGACTTTTATTTATTGTCATTACATAATATAATTTAATTGAAAATTGGTTTCTTTTTAAAGTGAATGGTAATTTATGATCATTTATCGTCATTACAATTCGTAGTATATATACTACATCTCCAATATATGATCTTGTAATAATTTTTGCTTCAATTAATTTTTTTGATAATTTTTTAATTACTAATCTGGTTCCATTATATAATCCAATTGCATGATTTAAATTTCGTAAAAGCATTATGGGGGCAATAATTTTTAATTGAAGTTCACGATGTGGGACACCATTAATTTTTAGAGAATTTAAATATTCTATTGGATATTGAATACTAAGTTCTTCAGATGCATTTGAATTCTCACATATATAATCATAGCTATAATAAGTTTTTTCTTCTTCTGGTGTTTTAGATAATAGATACAAATTAATACGATCAACAACTTCATTAGTTGGAGTAATAATTGATATTTCTTTTAAATATATTTCATTATGATAATTTTGAATAAAATTATTATGTGTTGCATTGGTAATAACTTCAATATTATCAATTGTATTGAGTAGCAATAGATTTGAAGAAATTTTAATCCAGAAAGATTCTTCTTCATCGTTATTTTTTTTAATTGTTTCTATTTTACCATTTCCTATTTTTAATATCCATGTATTAAATTCTGATATTTTAATTTGTTCTTCAGGAGTTGCTGTTGAATTTTGTAATCTCATATTAATTATTAAGACATACACTTTAAAGGATCGCTATATATTAGATTTAACTATTGAAGTATTAATTGTATCAAATTTATCTTCATCTATAATGACAGGTAAAATTTGTCAAAAATCTCCACCTAGTAATATTGTTTTTCCACCAAAAGTTTTGTCAAAATTGTCGTTATATTCATTTGTCATAATATCTTGTAAAGATTTATTAAATGCTTCAAAATAGTGTTTATGGTTCATTGGTGTTTCATCTCATATAATAAGATGAGTTTCTTTTAATAATTCTGCTAACTGTATTTCTTTTTTTATATATTATATGTGGAATGTTCATCAATATTTAAAGGAATTTTAAATCTTGAATGAATTGTTCTTCCTTTAGGTAATAATAAAGATGCAATTCCTGATGATGCATCAGTTAAAACAATTTTATTTTCGGATCTTAATTTATTAATAATTGTTTCATACAAAAAAGTTTTTCCAGTTCCTCCATGCCTATAAACAAAAATTTGTTCATTTAAATTTTTTTCAGCTACTTCAATAACTATATCATATATTATCTTTTGTTCTTTGTTTAGACATACATACATTTTATCATGTCTTTTTTAAGTTCTTTTTATTATAATTTAATTCCTCATATAATAATTTGTTATTAATAATTTGTATTAAATTTATATCTGGCATAGGAAGATCATAATTTGCTAGAGATGAAGAATTATCATAAAAAAGACGTTTAAGTTCATATAAAATATAAGTTTTTAAATGATTATCAGGAATGAAGGTATTGTTAGTATTTAATATTTTTTCAAATTGATAAACAATATCATCTGCAAATTTTTGCCAATGATATTCTAATAATTTTTTCGGGTCAGAAATTTCATAATAAAGAATAAGCATTATAAATAATTGTCTTAATTAATTAGATGTTGTCCAACATGATGCTTCAGATAAAACTTCATGTCATTCTTTATTATTACCAATTATTCCCAAGGCTTTACATGCTATTTTATAAGTTGGATAACAAATATTATTAATTATTTTAATTTCATCATAATTAGTTTCTCATTTAATTATATTTAATAACATTCGTAAATAATATAATTCTCCTGCATTTGGGTGGATATAATTTATTCTACCAATACATTTATTTTTCTCTTTACGTATCCAAACTTTATCTCGATTATTCCAAATCCATTGTGTAGGAAAATCTATATATCTTAACAATCGTGCATCTTCATATAATTTATTTGTTTCCATCCATTCAGTAAACATAGTTTTTATATGTTTTCACGTCCTAATATGTTATCAATATTTTGATTTTCATGAAAAATAATATTTTGCATATCAGGTAAATGTATTTGTAATCTTTTAACAATTGAATTTCTTACATGAATTGGGAACTCAAATATTCTCCACACAGCTTCATAAGTTGATAAATACCTACAATCTAAATATGTTTTTATCTCATCTATGAGTTGTTCTTCATCATTCATATTTTTATTTTTCATATTTTTTTTGCATTTTCGATTAATATTCTTGTTCTATCTGGACCTTTACTACTATATTTGAATAAATATTTAATTAACATTGTTTTACTACAACATTCAACAATAATATGTGTTCCATATTTAAGTAATAAATATAAATTATATGGTACAACATATAAATCAGAAATTGGTATACCATTTTTAGTAAAATGTATTTCTTTATGTTGTCTTTTATATTTTACAAAACCCTTATCATTAATGATTGTTTCATTTTTTAGGGGTTTAGGAAAATATTTTGAACATTAATTTTTTTTCATACACTATGATTGAGGATTTAATGGACCGCAAGGTCCATGAATCATATATTTTGTAACAATATTAAAAGCAGGCAAATTAGTGTTTTTATTAGGAATTTCAGCATAAATTATTTTATCTATTCGTTCAGGTGTTGTTAATTTATAATCTTTATCAAGCCATATTAAAATATGTACATATGACAATCCTCTTTTTTGGAACTCAGTAGAATATAACCATACAATTGTTTTACCAAAACAATTTTTTACTGTAATATCTTTTGTAAGTAGTTGTAATTTTTGATAAAGTATTCTACAAATAATTTGGGGAAGACTTCTATATTTTTTACGGCCAATTAATTTCATAGCTGCATAAATTTCAGGTTACTACAAGTTACTCGTAAAAGTTATAAATAAATCAGGATGTCCATAATTTTTACAATAGCATCAAGATAATTTTGATATAAATATCTTGGACTTCCTGTGTAATTTGAAGGTAAAATTATTAACTTTCCTAAATCAATTGCATTAATATCAGTTTTAAATAATGTATCTCTAATTCCTTTATAAACTTCAGATCTTAATTGTTTTTGGTTATTTGTAATATATTTTAATTGTGTTTCTTCTATACATGCAAATGCATCAACTATATACTGTTGTAATAATTTTCCATTATTTAATAGTGTTTTTCCTTCATTTGTTCTTATTTGTAATCTAAATGCATAAAATTCTCTCATAGTAATATGCTATTTTTTAATATTTTTATTTGAATGGTTAGTATTATAAGGAATATTAAGATGATATCCATCTTCTCCATAAGGAAATAATATTGGATATTGCATTGACATAAAAAGTGGATGTAATTCACTAATTCTTTGTAATCCTTAAATTTTATGTTCTATAATTATATCACATTGTCCACTACTAAAACCAAAATCTCCAACAATTAAGCCCGTAATTTCATTTCCAGTTGGTGTATCATATTGTGCAGTGTCATAGTTTCTTTTACTTAATAATCTTAAACGTAGTTGGATTATATTATTTTCTTTAAATTTATCTCTACATATTCTAAAAATTTTCAAAATTTCCTTGTGTTCATCAAACATAGTTATTAAAACTTCAACTATTTGTTCATCAATAATTTCAATATCATTTGAATTTAAAAATGCCGAAATTCTATTTGGAAGTTCGTTTTCAGTATCATGTATAAATAATTAAGCAAATTTTAGTTTATTTTCTTCTAAAGGTAATAATGATCCAATAAAATGATAATTTTGCCCACTCATTCTAAATACTTATGGTCCAGGTTTTTTATTTATTTCATTATCAATTCGTCCACCAATTGACGTCATGGTAAATATAGCATTGTATTTTCCAATATGTTTTTAAAAATTTATTGCATTTTGATCTTTACTTGTACTTAATAAACATTCTAAAAATTTCGGGATAGGTTTCAATAAAGGTAATTTAACTCTACCATTATTATAACATAAAGAAAATTGTAATGTTTTGGCTCTTCTATTTTTTTCCTGTTTTTTCTTCTTTCCAAAATTTCGCACCGCAATGTTCATATTCACATGTAAGAGAACCAAAATTTAACTACCCGTTATATGAATTTTCATCTGCAAATTTCATTAATAATATTAGTTGGTTAATTTAAAATATTTATTTAAAGGAAAAATAATTTTATTAAAATGATTTATACCTGATAAAGTTGTATCGTTGTCTTCTTCAATAGAGTTATAATTTTCTTCTTGTTTGCGTACTATCATTTCAGTAATTGAATTTTTATGATTAAATGTTAAGAAATATTATTTACTTTTTAATAAATTTTTCTTGTACTTTTATTCCAATATTTGATACCTTTTTACATTTTATTTTTTAACATTTAAAGACAAACATAAATATTAAATATTTTTAAATTTTGTCTCAGTGAATTTAAAATAATGATAATTAAAAATATATAAATTAATTTTTCAAATAATAATCGGAAATTTTAAAACTTCTAAATATATACAAAATTAAAAAAATTAGATAAAAAAATTAATAAATATTTTTTTATTAAAATTATACTTTGCTAAAAATAGTTTTATTTAAAACTATAATGATTTTTAAATATAAATCTTTATTTGAATTAGAATTCGCAAAAAAAAAAAAAAAAAAATCAACTATAACAATATTTAGAGAAAAATTTTATATAGTATATTTATTATTTTTAATATTTGAAACAATAAAATAATATTATAAAGGTATCAATTTTTATAATAAATGTGTAAGAGAAATTTATTAGAATATAAATGATATTATTTTTGATATAAACATTCTATTAGTTGTAAATTTTTCTAATTATTTTTAAGTTTATAAAATAATATACACACTTTACTTATTTCCTGTGTACTTGAAGAGCTTTCACATATGTTTATTCTTACATGTTTTTTCTTGATTGTTGTTGTTAAGGAAGCTGCTGATTTTTTTTGTTGCACTTTCTAATTTTCCTTTTATTTTCATTGCAGTTGGTTTTCCTTGCAACACTGGTTTCATAAATTTACGTAATTAAAAATTGTTAAAAAAAAAAATTTATATAAGCATGACAACAAAATTAAGAAAAAGTAAAGTTAACTCTACATTATGACTGAAAATTTAAAAAATACTTGGATATGCCGAATATAAACTATCAAAATTTCCAGCAGACTTTATAATACTAGACTTTTTAGCAAGAGATTCTAAATTTTTTAGTAAAACCTGCCAACTATAACCAATTATATATATATATATATATATATATATATATTAAACCTCAAATTAATTAACAAATTTTAAATTAAATAATATAATAATTATGAATGTAAATTATATAAATGGTTATGATATAAAAATATTTAATAATGCTCAAATAGTATAAATTTTTTTATTTTTTCCATATTTGTCATTTAAATTTGTTAGTCAAGTTTAACATGACTAATTTTTTGATAAAATTATATAACTTTTAAAATTCAATTCAAAACATTCAAGAAGAAAATGAAGAATTACATACTAATTTAATAAAATTAAAATATGTATATAAATATACTAATTACTTTGCATTTAAACAAATATACATATTTATTATAACACTGAAGATTACATATATATATATATTATAAATACATATTAAAAAGTTTACAATAACAAATATTACAACTGGATCTCACTCTAATTTAACAGTACAAATAATTACAGAAAACTTACTAAGGATACTAATATATTATTATATTTATTAAACAAATACATTACTACTATTTTTTTATTATTTTCCAGAAGTTGGTCATATTTTGTTGGAAGTCATGAATTCATTTGTAATTTCATCTATTCTCTTCTCCAAAGATGTACTTATATCCAGCAATCAATCCATTTCATGTGCTAATCCTTCCAGTTAATTTTTTAATATTATTTTTTCACTCCTACAGTGTTGCAGCTGATAAAAATTGATATCGATAATGTCAATATGGTAAAGGTTTTGTGTTTTTTCTAGTGCACGTAAAGCAGCTGTATATTTAGCTTCTTCTACCAGTTTTACTTTTTCACATGTAACCACCACTTCTTTAAATATATGATTTTCAAAATTTATAGCATGCAAAGTTATGTGTGTAAGAAATATATTATTGTCACACGGAGCAACTTCATAAACAGGTTTACACAATAATAGATCTTGTAGCGCACACTCCAAAATAGCTTGTAAATCGAGTCGAAGAATTGGTATCTACAATCAATATGTAATTTTTGTAAGTATTAAAAATTAATGAATTCATATATTTTTTTAAAAAAAGTAATACATTTATTAATATTTTTAATTTAAATTAAAAATGACATACTTTTAATATATAAATTTTAACATTAATGTATACATATCTTTATAACAGGATCTATTCAAAATTCACAAAAAATTTTATGAACCTGTTGACAATACATAACACAATATATTAAGAGAGTTAACTAACAATTTAATCATAAAATTACATATAAAAAAATTTTATTACTAAAAAAACTTTATTTACAATAATTACATTTTTTTTGCTATCTTACAACCTATTTTCATGATAACATCAACTTGCTTAACAATTATATATATATAAATTTACATACAAATTTTTATAATTATTAACTATTATTTTACATATTTTAGCCTCCCTCTCTCATTTTCTCTCAAACTTTTCTCTTTTCTTCTTCTTACTTTTCATCTTTGTTAGTAGAGAGGGGGGGTGATTTTTGGCCTTTTTTGGCCTAAAATCACCCCTCTATATAACTTTTTTTATCAATTTAATTCTAAAATAAGTAGGCATTCCATATAGATCTAGGTTTGTTATTTTTTATTTTGTGGTTTCGCCGTCTTATTGTGCCGTTTGATTTTCGCCGTCTTGTTGCGGCGTTTGGTTTTTACCGTCTTGTTGCGGTACTTTTTTTGTGTGGGCAATTCAAACAAACAAAGCATATTCGATTCAACAGAGATATCAGATCCGATTATGGTCGTCAGTATGTTGCAGCACTGGAGTCATATGTATTCTAGTCATTATAGAATTTTTAAATGTGTAGGCTTTGAGCTAATTTATTATGCTATTAATCTTGGAGATGTGAATATTTCACAGTTTCATTATTTAATGGTTTTTAGTGAATTTATATCAATATTTTTATCGATGTATTACTGGTTTGAATGAATGAAATTATTATTATTGTAAAAAAAAAAACTATTATTTTACATATTTTTACTACTTCCATGTGATAAGTTGTATATTTTTTTAAATTTTCATATTCTGAATAAATTTCATACAAATTATATTGTAATTTTTTATTTTTTTCATTTAATTCCACACAAAGAGCTTGATTTCGTATCATGTCATAATAATTCACATCTATAATCTCAAGATTTAACACATATTGCAACATCCATATAGTTCGACGTGCTAGCAATTCATGTAATTCTACTATACCATTCACAACTGAAGACACCATATATGTAATCTGATTTAACTCTGATGTATTTTTCAAATCCAATATAATTCTTGGAGTGATATATTCACCATTTATTTCATAATCATACGCAGGTGCCGATAATCCTAAATTTTTAATTATGTCAGATAATATCAATGTATAAGATAACGTTATAGATGTCATATCTGTAATATATATATACGGATAAGGCCATTGCTGAACTCCTGATTGCTGGTTTCTCGGGTCAACTTAAGGGATGGTGGGATTACCATCTGACCCAAGCACAATAATTGTAGATCCTTTCTGCGATTCAAACCTTTGATGATGGAACTCATTTTTTTGATGATTATGGTAACCCAGTTCAGGATGCTATGTCTACCCTAATCCTGACAATCTCCTTACATTTCGTAGGAGATCCCAGCCATCTCAAAGATAAAAATGTTGAGCTTCTTAGCAACCTTCGTTGTAAGAAACTTAGTGATTTTCAAACCTACAAAAATACATTTCTAACCAGAATCATGCTTCATGAAGATTCAAATCAACCTTTTTGGAAAGAAAAGTTTTTAGCTGGTTTGCCAAAACTGTTGGGCGAGAAAGTTCGAAACACAATTCGATCTTCCCATGATAACCAAATACCATATGATCAGTTCACTTATGGTGAACTAATCAGCCTAACACAAAAAGAAGGCTTAAAAATCTGCCAAGATTTAAAGCTTCAAAAACATTTAAAATGGGAATTAAAGAAAATAAAATAAGAAGTTGGGACCTTCTGCAAACAGTTTGA
>CATIWO010265864.1:0-13856 GCA_949673435.1 Macaranga tanarius | reverse complement strand
TTACTGCTTTAATTCTATAAATAATTGATTCGTTTAGACAAGCAATTAATCAAGTGAATTAATACTTAATCTCTTCTCTGTGGGACGATACTAGGACTTATAATCCTATATTATAACTTGACCTGTATACTTGCGGATTTCTTCGACCAAGTTTTTGGAGATGAAACATAGAGTTTTGACTAGGGTTTTGACTCTGAACACTCTTTTGACTCTGAACACTTTTTTGAGAGCGACATGAGGCCTATATATAATTAAAAAGGAAGTGAATTTGAGTTGGACTCAAATCTTCTAAGCACAGAGTGTAGCATGTTGAAAAAATAACATGCTCGCCTAGGAAGAGCGCTTCATTATCTTCCTCAGGAATTATAATTTGAGGATTATTATTTTCTTTTTGAGCTGGTTCAAAATGCAGATGATAATGTTTATCTAAAAAGCATGGAACTGGCTCTCACATTTATTCTTCAAGATTCAGGTATCGTTGTTTTAAATAATGAGCAAGGCTTCCTAGCTCAAAACATCAGAGCTCTTTGTGATGTTGGGAGTTCAACCAAGAAAGGATCTAGCACTAGGTACATAGGGCAGAAGGGGATTGGCTTCAACTCAATTTTTCGGGTGACTGATGCTCTACTGATTCATTCCAATAGTTTTCATATTAAGTTTAACATAAGTGAGGGATAAATTGGTTTTATTTTACCCACAGTTGTTCCTAATTATGATGTTGACTTGTTTAGCAGGCTGGTATCTAGTAAGATTAAATAGATGAAAAGCATTGGAACACTTGCGTTGTGCTTCCTTTCCGATCAAAATTATCAGAAGACACTCCTATAAAAATATTTTCAGATCTTTATTTCTTTACTACTATTTCTTCATCGCCTTCAATGTGTTATATTTCGAAACTTGCTTATTAATTCATTGCTTGTAATGAGAAAAGAAATTTTACAAGATTGACAGTCTCTTATTTTCCCCACGAAATGGGATAACCTGGATAGCATGCGTTACCATCATCATAACTATCATGTCCATCTGGACACAAGCAATTATAGCCTCTTCCAGGGCTATACATATAGTACAAATTACAGGAGCCGTAATCTAGATCTTCTAGGCATCTTCTCCTATCATCACAATGGCAGATACAGACTTGACTTGTGTTTAATTCTTTCTAATAATATTTGCTATTATTTGTAAAAAAGCTATTGTAGACATCATTTATCTTGCAACGCCATTGATAAGTTATTTATTCAAGGGTTGTAGGAACATGATCCATGGTGCCATGAAGGCTTCTTTGCAGTGATTATTGATGTTCAAACCAATCCTGGTCAACCATAAAGGCTGATTTACACTCATCCTCCTCATTATTATCACTAAAAAGGGTTCATTATATTTGCTTCAAAAAACTGCATATAAGGAGGAATAGTGGCCTAGCAACAGCCATGGCCATAGCAGCCACTCCCATACGCATTAGCTGCCCACTGAGTAAGAAGACAACTTGACATGCATCCTCCAACAATGTCACTGATAGTACTAAACATAGCACAATTATTGCAACCTATAGCTATAAACACATTATTATTAGAAAAAGTAAAAGGACTACCTAACAGGAAAACCCCTATTTCAACAGAAGTTTTACTGTAGCTAGAATAAACTACTAGATTATTGACTTAAAATTGGCCTTCTGATAAGTACTCTTGCACCAACAGCTCCATGTTAATGCACAACTGGACTGACAAGGCTTCAGATGCCTTACTTGTGTAGGAGCCAGCCATGGTATCAAAATCGAAAGTAAGTGAAACTTCACTAGAACAATTATCACTCTCAATAATCCTTTCCATTTGCTTTCAACTTTCAATCAAATTAAGAAATGATTCAGCTGCTTATGGACTTTATAGAGAAGACTAGCTAGTCTTTTTTTAGGTATATTACCTATTTTAATTAACAGCTAATTTTAGCCTGCCAATTTTTTTCCAGCCTAGAAATTGGGCCATTTAACCCGACTCGTTTTACATCTTATCCACAGTGAAATGAAGAACATGCACGCCATGCCCTTTTAAGGACCTTCCCTTTAAATTATTTCAGAGAAAATAAAACCTTTCCTTATCCTCCGACTATCGGAACATAAGAAATTCAAGAGCTGATGGAGGCATTAAAATCTTATTACCCTTTTTGAGATGAGGCCTTCCTATGTAAGATACAGGATAACATTAATAAACATGATCGAAATAATAAGGTTGAACATCAGGAACATTGCTGCTGCTGCCCAGATGTCCATTGTTGATATTAATGTTATTGTTGTTAGGTTCATCAAAAAATCTATGGTTTCTGATGTTGTCACATAAATATTCATTATTGAGCGTTTTACGTTCATCTTCCATATACTCAAGATGATCGTTATCATAATCATAGTTGATGGTACTTTCATCTTCATCCACAGATTCATCACGGTTGTGGTGCTCAGTAGTAGTAGTCTCCTTTTTTATGGTGGCATCCATGGTTACAGGTTTTAATTCTTAATTTTTTTTATGAGGCTGTTGATTGAAGTAGTTGAGTGATTAGGCTTTCCTGGCCAAAGATTATTAATAGAGAATAAAGTTAGAAAAAATTTCCACAGTCGGCGCCAATTGTTGAATGCTGAACCTCTTCCGGACCTATAAGCACAAAAGAAAACCTTGGATGAGCCTAAGATCTTCGATCTATAGGTTCTCCGATGCTTAAGTTAAAGAAGAGTTTATTCAAGATAATCTATTTAAGAGAAATATGAGCCTATATATAGGCATAAGAGGGACACACCTAGTCCTATTCGGATTAGTATCATGTGAGTCCTAATTCATTACTAGTTAGATCTCTTTATCCTTATTGAATATTGATTTACCATGTGGATATAAAGTCCTCTTTGGACTTGAATCTTTGGGGTTTGGGATATGATCTTTTCTCATATTTATTAGGTATTGATAAGGATATTGGAGACACTTCTCACTAGAGGAGCCTTACTTTTGAAGAAGTTGAAGCACTTTGTGTAAGTAATTATTAATAATATATATATATATATATATTGTGAAGAGGTATGAATTGTGATTGAATATGAGAATTGTGTTGCTATGGATGATTTGAGCAAAATATATGATTTATGATGTGATACGAAAGAAACATATGAATTATGCAAATGTTGAATTGTGATTGAATATATTGTAAAGTGAGAGATGGCTATTGAAATATGATTGTGTATGAGAATATGGCTTGATTGAATGATGGTGAGGATATGTGTGATAGTGGGGCTGAACCGGGCGGATAGCTCCACTGATTGTGAAATCTGGAACTGAGCCGGATGGATAGTTCCAGTAGTGGTCACATGAGAAAAAGATGAATTGTGAGATGGGCAAGCTGAGTCGGGCGTATAACTACCCGATAAATTATATGTGAGGAAGTGAGACTAGGACTGAGCCGGGTGAATAGTCTCAGTATATGACCACTTATGAGAAATACGCATGTGAGGAGCTTTCGGTCGGATACCAAACTGTAATGTGTGATATAAATGAATGAGTTTTGGAATCATGGGTTGAGATGTGATTGTTAATTGATATCTTTTTTTGGTATATATTGTGTACATGTTTGGTATATGTTGTGTATATATTTAGTATATATTTGGTATATATTGTGAATGTGTTTGGTATATGATGTGAATATGTTTGGTATATGTTGTGTATACTTTTGGTATATGTTTAGCATAATTCTATATATGATCGGTATGTGTTGGAATTAAGGCTATAGTTCATACTTGAATTTATTTTATAAGATTCTTGTTATTATATCACTTAATTAGTTCTTGAAAAGTGATATATGTATTATTATATTAGTAATTGCTTATTGAGTCGCAAACTCACCCCTTTGCAACTATTTTTCAAGAGATAGTTAAACAAAGCTAGAAGCTTGCATTGATAGTGACTTCCGGAGGCCCGAGGTGTGCTTGGTGAATCATCCCCATCTTCATATGTCATGTATCATTTACATTTTTTAATGAAACCATGAATACTTTGGCTATATGAAAGTTTTGTGAGAGATGCACTTTGTATGTGCATATGAGATTGAGAACTATGGATTTTGTATATGTAAATTATGAAGTTGCTAAATTTATATATATTACCTTAATGAGTAATTTGTGAAATATATGTGAAACATTATTTTAGAAGTATATTGTGTGTGTGGATGCATATATGGTATGTTTTTTAGCAACTATATGTTTGAGCAAGAGTGTGGCTACCTTCAGTCACTGACGAATGCCAATTGACTAGAGATTGCCAGTTACTGGCTAGTTCCAGACACTGGTGAGTGCCAGTGGCTGGCGACCGCCGGTCACCCAGTCTGCCACCAGACACTGGCGAGTGCCAATCCCCTGCTGCTTAAAAAAAAATTATTATTTCACTTGTTTGTCTAGATGTGATGTATGATGAATACATGGATGTGTATGGCATGTATTTGTGCTCATTTTATAATTGAGGATATTCTTTGGGACACGTGTAAGGGTTTGTTTGAGGCCACGTATTACGGGTCTCACATTTAGTGGTATCAGAGCAGGGATTAGATTCTCTCGGGACATGGAAATATATTGTATTCATGGCATATCATGCATAAGTCAAAGATGATATATAATGGATATGCGTTGCATATCTCGGAATGGAAGAACACCAAGCACCTCCTATTGGCCCAGAAGAGTCGTCTAAGTCAGTGCATAGGCAAGAGCCTATGCAAGTATTAGGTGAACAATCACAATCCCAACCACCTCCTCTACAAGCTTTTTACCCTCCATTTATGCAAGAGTTTGTGCAAGCCATAAAAGACATGGCTTAAAAAAAATTTTAAATGAGAGCACTCTTGATGAGAATTATGAGAAGATAAGAAAATAGTGGTACTGAAAGAATGTTAGATCGATTTGATTGCATTCCTAAAAAGAGGGTCAATTATGCGGCGTCGTTATGTGAACGAGCACACCTTGAGCAACATGAGCAAGAAGTACGGGGACCACAGGAGTTTAGGGAGAGAAGATATAATAAATTAAGGAAGTAGGGTACAGTTGATTTCCATGGCTCTACAGATCCTATAATTGTAGGGACTTGGTTGAAAAGGACACAGAGGGTTCTTAATTTGATGAAGTGCACACCAGAAGAAAATTTTGATTATGCAGTATCACTATTATAAAGAGATGCTTATGAATGGTGGAAAACTATTCCAGGGAATGATATTTAGCCTCTAGTGTTATCATGGGATGATTTTCTTCATGAGTTCACTAATAATTACATCCCAGAAACATAAAAAGATGATAAAAGAAGGGAGTTTTTAAACTTGAAATAAGGGACAATGACAGTAGCAGATTATGAAGTAAAATTTAATCAGTTATTCTATTATTTTTCATCTCTAGTAGCTACTGATAGAGACAAATGCTGAATGTTTAAAGAGGGACTAAAATATAAAATCAAAAGTCGGAGTTATAGACCTCAGGCATAGGCTAGAGTAGTTACTATGGCTAGACAAAAAGTTGTTGATGCCCCAGAAGTTGTCACTAGTGAAATTCTTAATTATGATTTAGAAGCTTATATTTTAATTGATCCTGGTTCCATACATTCAGTCATATCATGGAACATGGCATCTTAATTTTGTAGTAAACATAAACTAGTGGGTTTTGACTTAAATATAGGTACTTCTTTAGGAGAAACAATAGTTGTGAACAGTGTAATCAATCGAGGGTTATGTTCCTAGAGGAAAGGCAAATTGTGTCTACATGTTTAGATTCTGTTGTGAAAGCTTTTCGAATGGTTAAAAATGATTGTAAAGCATATTTAGCACACATGGTAGATGCCATAACTATAAATAATACAACTGAGAATATTCTAATAGTAAATGAATTTCCAGATGTGTTTTCAGATGATTTACCGAGTTTGCCACCTGATAGAGAAGTAGAATTCACAATTGAATTTATTCTAGGAGTAGCACCAATATCCATTTCACCTTATAGGATGGCACCAGTTGAATTGAAAGAGTTGAAAACTCAGTTGCAGGAACTACTTGATAAGGGATTTATTAGGCCTTGTGTGCCACCTTGGGATGCTCCAGTGTTATTTGTGAAAAAGAGAGATGGGAAAAATAAATACCCTTTACCCAAAATAGATGATTTATTTGATCAATTGTAGGGGGCTCATGTATTTTCTAAGATTGATTTGAAATTAGGCTACTATCAGCTTAAAATTTCAGACCTAGATGTACCGAAGACTGCTTTTCGAACTAGGTACGGACACTATGAATTTTTAGTGATGCGTTTGGTTTAACTAATACACCAGCTGTATTTATGGCTCTTATGAACAAGGTGTTTCAGCCCTATTTAGACAGATTTATGATTATGTTTATTGATGACATATTTTTATATTCAAAAAATAAAGAAGAACATGAACTACATTTGAGAATTATGCTACAAACCTTGAGGGAAAAACAGTTATATGCTAAATTAAGTAAATGTGAGTTTTAGTTAGATCATGTGGTATTTTTAGGACATGTGGTTTCTAGATGAGGCATAGAGGTAGATCCAAAGAAAATAGAAACAGTGGTGAATTGGGAAACTTCAAAGAATGTTGCAGAAGTTCAAAGTTTCTTAGGATTAGCTGGATACTATTGCCGATTTGTTGAGGGATTTTCACTGATAGCCAACCCTTTAACAAAGTTACTTAGGAAATATATTGCATTAGAATGGTCTGAAGCATGTCAGAAGAGTTTTGATGAATTGAAAACTAAGTTAACAATTGCTCCAGTACTGGCAATTCCTATAGGAAATGGAGGATTTGTAATTACAGTAATGCTTTTCATCAGGGTTTAGGATGTGTGTTAATGCAACATTGTAAGGTAATTGAATATGCATCTAGATAGTTGAGACCATATGAATTATAATACCCTCCAGACATTACATACAAGTGTCCATATATAATAACATACACGTGGCATTTGAATTTTTTTTTTTAATAAAACATGGGTATATATAAATAAAAACTCTTATTTGATATATTGAAAATACTTTATACAAGTATTATATAATGTTAAAATATACATATTTAAACTTGAATCCAAAATGCCCAAATGCTATGATGATGAGGATGGAGATGTCAACACCAAATCTGCCTTTTGACCCACTTGAGCTCACAAAGAAATGCTCTCCAAGCTACTATTAACAAGCCTTAAACGAGGCTATCTATCAAAGCCTGAAAAACCACAATTGCAAAGGAATGATCTTGCGACTCAATAAATAATTATTAAGATAAATCTACATATAGTTCTTCTCAAGAACTAATTGAGGAAAAATGATCAAAATCAATATTTAATGGGCAATATGGCTGTACACGCCCGTATTTTTGGTCTGTGTTCAGTTCTGCCTAAATTCAACTTCACATACACGGTCAAGAGACATGCCCGTGTCTCGATCCTGTGTTCACTATTGCCTGAAATTGTATAATTATACACGGCCATATTCAATATTAACTAAGCCGTGTTTGAACTACACGATCTGAGACAAGCCTGTATCTTAGCCCATGTTTAACACTGCCAAGAATTTCACAAGCATACACGACCATTTCTTAACCCCAAAACAAGCCGTATCTTTCAACATGGTTTGAGACACGCCCGTATTTCAACCCGTGTTGCTCACCTAAAAGTTCATTTAACGATCTTTCAAAAATCCACAACAACACATGTTTATTTCATAACGCCATCTAACTAATGCATAAGAAAATTTACAAACCAACCTATATATTACTACTGTCATGTTTGACATATAAGGTTCATAATGCTCTTATTAATTATTGACACATCCTAAAATCACCAAATTCATACAAAATCTATCTGAATGGGTCTACTTTCAATACCAACTGAATTCACCTAATTATCACATGTAGAGAATTAATTATAACGATTTAAGTAATAACAAGTCACACAATATGATAGAGTGAGTAACAAAATATTTGGTCTAATTCGAATAATTTAATAGTAGATTTGGCTCAGACTCAAAACTTAAGAATTATAGAGGACTCTCTGAAGTCTCTAAAACATTAAACTTTGCTTAAATCAGAGGTCTACAACTCAAGTTATGGCTAAAATACTAAAACTGATGTAAAACTAAAATAGAATCCAAATTTTACAACATCAACAGCCTAACTTAAATAATATAAATAATCAACATAGCTTACCAATTTGATGCTCAAATAACTTCTAGATCTTCTTAAGCTCCCCAAAATAATTCTTAGATGAGTAGAGAAAATATAAGAATCTCCCAAAACTATCAACAAATACCCTCACTTCTCTTCTTCTCTAATGAAATATGAAATTCTCTACACTCTTTATCCAACCACACACACACATATATACTCATAAACCTCCCACCAATAAAAATATACCACTTGCTCCCACTAAAATTCTCCATTAATAATTACTAATATCATAATATATAAATAACAATAATATCAATTATTATTTCTTAATAAAATAATAGTAAATATCACCATAAATACATAGCTATTACTTAATTAACCAATATAATATTATATATATATATATATATATATATATATATATATATATATATATCTACACCAATCTGTACACACCCTTAATAACCTTGGATTATTACACAATAATTTTTAACTTTCTTATGTGACAAATAATTCCCACTTCCTTAACATATATACTCATTAATACAATTAAGTATTCACATAACCTTTAAACCAATCAAAAACTACCAAATATACTCCTTAAAGTCTCCCTCCATTTAATGGTTGATTATCCCAAATATCATAATAATAGTAATATATATTATCACTTAACAACCAATAATATAATAATACTCTACATAAATATCACCACAATTACCTCCCTAGCCCCTTAATGAAATGGGCATACTGCACAATATCCCAAAACTTTCACTTGTGATATATAACTCCAAACTTACCTTACAATTAGGTTCTTCTCTACACTCATGTACAAACTCAAATTTATATGTAGTCCACTACCTAACATGCATAACATGAAATACATACGTATGAAAAAGGGCGGGTGTTATATTTCTCCCCTCCTTAAAGAAAATTTCATCCTCGAAATTTAATAATTCACTATCTTCCGGAAAAAGATACAGGTATTTCTACTTCCTCAGCTCTTTTACTTCCTAAGCTACTTCCTTAGGGTATGATGACTCCACTTCACTTTACTATTAAAATCTCTTTATCCCTAAACTACTTCATCTTTCGGTCTAAAATTTCTATCGATATTCCAGAAATCTCTATCTTAGGCTTTTATATCACATAACAAAGATCAGATCTATATTGTCTTAATATAGACGCATGGAATATATCATGAATAGAAAATAATTCCTTTAACAAAGCCAATTTATACAACAATATTCCACCCTTTACTACAATCTCATACTGTCCCATGTATTCTGGCTCAATTTCCCTTATTTAGCCTTCTCAAAGCTATGCAAACTTTTCCATACTCAGATGAGGCTCAAAGCAACTCAGCCACACTTTAAAGACATACCTACATTATCATTTCAATTTCATACTAGAAAAATATAAATATACTCAATAATATGTATCTCTTAGTATGGATATTACAAGAATAGGATCAAGCCCATGTTATATTCACTTGGCATAATACACAAATATAATACCTATATACCATTTTTAATGCATCAAACATACTAACATTCTATGAACAACATTAATCATCTCTTGTATTTCATACATTATATATAATAACTACTTACTAAAATACTCCTATCTCAATAAGTGGGAGTTCTTCCTTGTTCTTATAGCTCCTATATAAAACCATGCATCAAATACATATATACACATTTTGCTTATCCTTTGATCCATCTAACTCAATCTATTATCCATAATTCATTCATAATCAAATCATATACACAAATCCTAAAATTCTGATTCCTTATAGAAGTTGGCACTATGAGTCTATTTCAATACCATTGGTAGTTACAACTTCGACAAAGATTGATATTCTTTCTCTTTTTTTTATACATAAACTCTTCCATGATACTTTCCTTGCTGACCACCAATCAAAAATTCAAAATTTATAACATCCAGGTTACCTTGACTCAATTCTTTATGAGTGGAGATATGTTCAAACTTATCTTATTTCCCACCCACTCTCTCAAACTTAGCTAATAACAAAGAACCCTAAGTTATAAGTCAAATAAGTCTCTTCATACCATTATGACTGTCTGAATATAAAGACTATTACTCTATTATGTCCCTTGTCTTAAAACCTTGACATAAGTCACATAACTTCCATAGATTTGCTTACAAATTTCAAGTCACTTTCTTCATTCTCAATATATCTATACTAAAATATCGTACTGATATCTAATATATTAATTATTCCCAATACATAGTCAGAAATTCATGATATCTATACCAAAATTCTAAATGTCATCTCGGTAAGAGAACATTTTACTATCCAAGGTTACCAATATCTAAACTTTCAAATTGTCCTTCTCAAAAACACTATAACATCTTTCCATTAGTCAATCAAGTCCTCATCTTATAAAATTAAATAATTAATCTTCATCAAAATGTAGTTCATTAATTCATAATCAATACATAATTGCTCTCTGGCATCTTTGTTCTCTCCAAATAGAATTAATGTTTTCGTAGTATACTATCCAATTCATCAATTTATCCCCTTTTATCTCTTTCAGCTTCCCTGATAAAATAATCAATACTGATACAATCCTAGTATAATTTAATTCCAAATCTACTTTCCAATACTACAATAACTTTAATCGTTTATTTAAATTCACCCATGCTTTAATCTTCATTAACTCTTTAACATCAATTAAATAAACTTCTTGCCTATTTCGAATCATATATAATATAATCGCAACTAAAATCATCAAACATATACAGTTTCTTCTTCACCCACTATCTCTATGTTCTCTACTTCTGAATATGAATAACTATCTTTTTACTTAATAAGTTATAATATTATGATAGTTCCATACCCGATTTATTCCCAAAATAATACTAATCCTTCTTCAATTCAATAACTATTAAGTTCACACATTTCATAAGAGATAATTGTCCTAAATAAAATCTTTATCACCATTTTTCTTCCATTTGTTTTACTTGACTCAATTAGTTATGATCTTCCATCACTTCTTATCAATGGACAGTCTTTTACAAATTGACGTCGATTCTCTTCAATAATAATATATCCTTCGCTTAGGCCTCCAGCACTTACCTAAATATTTCTTACTACCATTGTTGTAATTGTAACCTAGAAATATTTTACCACTTATAAATTTATCATCATCTTTTCATCTTTTAGACTCTTCAAATTCCCTACTAAGTCTTTCCTTTATTAATTAGCTAAATAAATGCTTACTATATCCTCTAAAATCACTTTGTTAAAACCTATATTCTTTTTAGATTCGAAAGCTCTCTCTCTCTCTTTTCCAATAATCTTTTCAGCACATAATATAATTTCCACTGAGTCTCTATATGTTTTTCCCATATTTCACAATTGCATCAAGCATACATTAACCTCATATGTTATTTAATTAATATTCATATGTATCATACCCATACCATCATTGACATTTCATATCACAACCTATTGATCATAACTCATCCCTTGCACACAAACCTTTATCGTAAGAACTTAATGACAAAAGTATAATTTATGAGGAATCTACCAAAAATTTGGCAAAGCCTCCTCTAAAATGTAGACATTCCCCCATTAAAATAGGGTCAATCCTACAAATAAATAACTATACTTCTATAAATAATCTTAATTAAGGCTCAGTTATCCACCACACTACAATTACATCTAACTAAGCATCACCAATATACTATTATTAGTAATACCTGAGCATTACCAAAATCACAATGCACTCATATTAATCTTCACATCACGTATTTTGCTGTATAACTATTTCTCTTTTCATCAATACTTATTAATTCAATATAGAATTCTTTCCGCACTCTATAATCATCATTTGCTATGGTGGAATCACTAAGACTGTAAAAACCCTTGCACTTTATTCTCTCATTTTCATAATTCTCAGTAATAGTGCTATATACTTAGACTCATTCTTCTCATTTCTAAAATAATTCACTAATATATAAGAACATACATCTTATAAAGGAATTGTAAATAGAATTTCAAGTTCATAAAAAGCATGCACATGTGTTACCAATGAACTCACTCAAATGACTCTTCGGGGTCAACGCGAGGCACTTGGTGTTCATCCATTCTAAGATATGCAACGCACATCAACTACATGTTTTCTCAACTTATGCATAATATTTCATGTATGCATCATGCTTAATCGTCCCGATGAAGTTTAATCCCCGCTCTGATACCACTTAATGTAACACCCTCCAAGCATTATATATAAGTGTCCATACATAATAATATACACGTGGAATCTGAAAATTTTTTTAATAAAAGATGGGTATACATAAATAAAAACTCTTATTTGATATATTGAAAATACTTTATATAAGTATTATATAATGTTAAAATATACATATTTAAACTTGAATCCAAAATGTCCAAATGCTATGATGATGAGGATGGAGATGTCGACACCAAGTCTGCCTTTTGATCTACCTGAGCTCACAAAGAAATGCTCTTCAAGCTTCTATCAACAAGCCTTAGACGAGGCTATCTATCAAAGCCTAAAAAACTACAATTGCAAAGGAATGAGCTTGCGACTCAATAAGCAATTATTAAAATAAATCTACATATAGTTCTTCTAGAATTAAGGAGAAATGATCATAATCAACATTTAATGGGCAACACAGCTATACACGTTCATATTTTTGGCCCATGTTCAGTTCTGCCTAAATTCAACTTCACATACACGGTTAAAAGACACGCCCGTGTCTCAACCCCGTGTTCACTACTGCCTAAAACTATATAATTATACACAGCCATGTCCAACATTAACTAAGTCATGTTTAAACTACACGGTCTGAGATACGCCCATGTCTCAGCCCGTGTTTAACACTGCCAAGAATTTTACAAGCATACATGGCCATATTTTAACCCCAAAACAAGTCGTGTCTTTCAACACAGTTTGAGACATGCCCGTGTCTCAACCCGTGTTGCTCACCTGAAGTTTGGATAGGCTAAAGACTCAAGATAAAGACTTATCTACGTTGGGGATGAGCATGGTCGTGCTTGTTTGTTGCATGGCCGTGCCTGAGAGTTGTTTATGCTAAGTTACAGGGTGGCACGGCCATGCCAAAATCGAGCACGGCCGTGCCAGACACAAGATCAGCAACAAGTTGTCTCTTGTGCAGCCATGCCATTTTCTTGCGCATCCATGCCTGACTTATGTGACAGCCCACGAGATGATAATTTTCAGCTGAAGATTAGATAGAAATAGACTTATCTCTTATCTTTTGATTAGATATAGTTTGAGAGGGGTTAGATTACCTTTCTTACTAGGTCTTTAGGTCTATAAATAGGACTACTTACTCTTCATTTAAGGGTTGTTCATGTTTTTATTCTAGTTTCTATTTCAGAATATATTTTTATTTTTTTAGTTCATAGTAGAATTGATACTTGGCTTGAAGTTAGAAGAGCAAGGCTCCTTGACATCATTAAAAAGAGGTTTTTCTTGTATCACTCTTTTAATTATTTAATTATATTCATATTTGTTTTAATTTCTTGTTTATTTTCTTTTCTCTTTAACATGAGTAGCTAGATCTTTTCTAGGGTTCTTATTCTGAATTGACCATGTGCTTATTGTGATTATGTTAGGTTGCTAGATTTAATTCATTGGTTGTTGTTGTGCTTAATGTCATTTTAGG
>CATIWO010265655.1:0-19489 GCA_949673435.1 Macaranga tanarius | reverse complement strand
TAGATAGAGACAATATTCACTTCATCTTCATCTTCTACTTCAAGTGCTGATGAAACAACCATCCGTTGACAAATAGGGACTTTGATTTCCCTATCTGATATTGCCAATGTTGATGCTAAATTGGCTAAAGCATCTGCTTGTCGATTTTCTTTTTGTAGAACATGCTCGATTGAGAAGGTGTCAAACTAAGTGAGTAACTTCGAGGCATATTTGAAATATGGCAATAGTTCCACCTTTTTTACTTCATAAAGCATAAGAACCTGATTGATGATTAATTTTGAATCCCCAAAGATCTTGAGATTTAGAATCTTCATATTAATTGCCATTTCTAATCCAAAGATCAAAGCTTGATATTCCCCTGCATTATTAGAGGAAAGTTCCTTTAAATTAAATGCAAAGGGCATAACTTCACCTTTTGGGCTAACGAAGACTACTCCAGCACCTGCACTATTACACCTAGTTACTCTATCGAAGAACATTTGCCAAGGATGTGGAAACTCTATAAAGAAAACCCTTCATACGAAAGATCTTCAAAAAATTTCCAATCATCAGGAATTGGATGATTAGCGAGAAAATCTATAAGGGCTTGGTCTTTTACTGCTTTTTGAGGAACATAAATGATCTTGAATTCTAACAATAAAAGAGTCCATTTAGCCAATCTCCTAGATAGGAATGGCCTTGACATGATGTATTTGATAGGATCTGCTTGAGAGATTAAATGTACAGAATGAGCTTGCAAATAATGCCTTAACTTTTTTACTGCAAACATCAAAGCCAAGCATATTTTCTCAATTGGTGAGTAGTTTAACTCCGCACCATTCAACATTCTACTAAGATGGTAGAGTGCATTTTCCTTTCCTTCATCATTCTTTTGATCTAACAACACTCCCAATGATTGCTCTTGTGCATATATGTAAAGAATAAGAGGTCGTCCCAAGATTGGAGCTTTAAGAACAGGTGAACTTGAAAGATATGTTTTAATGCTTTTAAAAGCATTACTACATGCTTCATCCCATTCGAAAGGAACATCCTTTTTCATCAAGAGACTGAAAGGTTGACATCTTCCTGCCAAGTTTGATATAAATCTTCTAATGTATGCCAATTTTCCTTGCAAACTTTTGAGCTCATGGATTTTTTTGGTTCTGGCATGTTAATGATAGCATCAATTTTTGATTGATCAATGCTAATGCCTCGATGTCGTACCATAAACCCTAAAAATTTTCTCGAAGAAACTCCAAAGGCGCATTTAATTGGATTCATCTTGAGTTGATATTTTCTAAGGTGCTTAAATACTTCTTGAAGATCTTGTAAATGACCATTAACGCTTTTAGACTTTACAACTAAGTTATCTCCATAGAACTCAACAGTTTTATGGAGCATATCATCGAAAATACTTTGCATTGCTCTTTGATATATTGCCCCCGCATTCTTAACACCAAAAGGCATTACTTTATAGCAATAGATCCCTTTTGGTGTTCGAAAAGCAGTTGCCTTTGCATTTTGTGCTGCCATTGGAATTTGGTTATACCCTGATGAACCGTTAAGAAAAGATAATCTTTCACAGCCAGTAGTAGCATCAATTATGATCTCAGTAATAAGCAATGGAAAATCATCTTTAGGGCAAGCATTGTTAAGATCCCGAAAATCAACACAGACTCAAATCTGGCCATTCTTTTTTCTCACTGGAACAATATTTGAAATCCATTCCGGATACTTAACTTCTTCAATAAAACCAGCGTCAATGAGTTTATTGACTTCAGCTTCAATTTAAGGAATTAACTCAGGTCAAAAATGCCTTTGAGGTTGCTTAATAGCATTTTCCCCCTTTTTGATTGCCAAATGATGAACTGCCACCTTTGGATCTAATCTAGGTATCTCTTTGTATAACCATGCAAAGACATCTTTGTATTCAATGATGAGTTGCTTGTATGCATCTTCTTCTTCTTGAGATAAATTTGTATTGAAGAAAATTGGTTGAGGATCTTCAACAGTACCCAAATTAATTTCTTTCAACTCATCAACTGTTACTTTATTTCCTTCTTCAAAATTTAGTGGAAGTTCTTCCGCATCTTCCTCTATTATTGGCTCTTCATGATCATTATCACTTATAATGATATGATATGATATGATGGCATTATATCAATTTCCTCATCTTTCTCTTGATGGGGCGTTGAACTAGTGATTACCACTGTTTGTTGCTTTACTTTAAGTGTTTTACTAGTTATAACAACCCATTTGCTTTGATGGATCATGCGTGATGGTACTTTACTTTCAATCTCATTTTGTACATTCAACAAAGGAGATTTCTTCTTATTCTTCTTAAATATTTTACTCTTCAAAACTCCAAGTCTATCTTTAGCCGAAAAATGCTTGCCCTTGGAACTATCATTGCTTTGTGTTCTAATGCGATTAAACACTGAGACATGACTTGAAGGAACTCCCAATTTATCAAAAACTGATGACTTAACTTCAAAAGACTCGTTCGCTTCATCTTTGACAGTAATATAGTTAGAAGTGCTTTTATGAATCTTCAAGTGCAAAGGATTTGGAGGTTGGTATCCAATACCCTTTTTGTAGTTTTGGGGATTCACTTCCTTTTGCTTCTAAACCTTTCAAATTTCATCAGAAAGGCTTCCATCTCGTTGAGATCTTTCTTGTCCCTTTGTTGATGATGCAATACCTTGTTGGCCAAATCCTGCCTTAGCTAACAACTTGTAAGCATTGGGGTCGAAGCCATTTACACGTTTAATGGGAAGATCTCCGTGTTCCATAGCTGATCCTTATGAAGGTTTTACAAACCCTTTCAAAGGTTCTTGAGTTTCTTTTATCGTCATGAGATTTGTGATAGGAAGGATCAAATCCTTTAGTTCCTTCACAATATTCTCATCTTGACTTTTAAAAGAACCTTGCCTATCTACCTTCTTTGTCATTGGAATGTGTCGAGGTTTAGAAGTTATTTGCTATTTTTGAGTTTTGCTCTTCTCTTTGGGATCTTCTGTTGAGGATGAATGAACTTCGTTGAATAGCCCTTTTCCCTTTTTGCTAAGTTCTTCATTGGACAGTACTTTTAAATCATCTTTAACTGGTACTTCATCATCTATCGTCACTTCAAAGTAAAACTTGGCTTCTACATAATGTGATTCTGCTTCATTGAATGGATTGGTATCTGCCATAACTTTTCTTACTTCACCATTTTTATAATATTTGAAGCATTGATGAAGCGTAGAGGGAACTACCATATTTTTATTAATCCAAGGATGCCCCAATAATACGTTGTAAGTTGTTCTTGCATCAATGACATGTACTAGAGCACTTGATTCCATACCATCCATATACATATCAAGATGAACTTTACCAAGAGCTCTTTGACCGCCTTGATTAAATCCTTGAATTATCAATCGACTTTACAGCAAGTCATTCATAGGTATGCCAAGTTGCTTCATTGTCCTTAGTGGCATTATATTGATAGCTGATCTATTATCCACCAGAATTCTCTTAGTCTTTTGTTCTCGAATGAACCCTGTGACAAACAACGGTCGATTGTGAAACTTTATCCTAAGCAGCAAATCATCACTAATAAAAGTGATTTCATCTACACATGCACTATAAGCATCATGCTGAGGATTTATGATTTCTTGAGCATTTGTCTCATTCTACCCTTCAATTTGATAACATGAAAGCATGTTCAAAACTCCTCTAAAACTCTTTGGCATATATTCAGACAAAGTAATAGGTCGTCTAGCCTTTTGCAAAATACCTTTCATCTCAAAAGGTGGGAAAATTTTCTCAATTTTGTGAATTTAGCCTTCTTTTGGTTTGCCATTCTTGGTGCTTGGGAAAGCTCTTTTACCATTCTAACTCTCTTTAGGACTGACTTTGAGTTAGAAATATTCTTCTTTCTACCCCGTCTGTGAGTAACAGGGATCCACCCTTCATTATCAGATTCATCACTTGGAATGATGACTAGGCTTCACAATGAGATTGGCACTTTCAAGCAAAACAAAGATGAGAAACTTTATGTAGCTTGGGAGAGATTCAAAGAGCTTTAAAGATAATGTTCACATAATGGGTTCCCCAATTAGATGATTCTTCAAATTTTCTACAATGGGTTATCTGATGATGATAGAAGCATTGTAAATGTAGGCTCTAGTGGTAAATGGATGAACAGGACACCAAGGAAGCTATTACTTTATTGGAAGATCTTGCATCTCAAAGTTATATAGGTGATGAAACTACTTTGGCAAAAGAAAAAGGGATACTTGAGTTAGATAGCATAAATATGTTGAATGCCAAGGTAGATGCTTTGACAAAGCTAGTAAACAAGGTTCAAATCAACTCGGTGGAAAAAGCCTGCTCAACTTGTGAATTATGTGGTGGTCCTCATACATATAATAAATGCCATATAAGTTCTAGAGGGGAGGTAAACTATTTGCAAGGAGGTTTCAACCAAAGAAGTGAGCCAAACTCAAACATATACAACCCTTAATGGAGGAAACACCCCAGTTTCTTATAGTCTAACCCTTTCCAATTTAACCCAAACACCAACCCATAAAACCCACCTAGATTTCCTATAAAGCAATAAGCTTTCAACCCTACCTAACCAAAATTTAACCTTGAAACTCTTATGGAGAAATTTATTAACCAATAAATTACCATTAACAAGTAAAATAAGGAGCAATTCAAGCAAATTAGCTCCAAAATTGATCAACTTGCTACCCATAACCGTATCCTCGAAACCTAAATTGCTCAACAAGCCTCTTCCTCCAACTCTAAACCTTTGGAAAGCTTTCTAGCCAACTAAAGTCTATACCAAAAGAGACTTGCCAAGTAATTAATTTAAGGAGTAGTAAGGAGGTATAAAATGTTGCTTTTAGTAAGGGTAAGAAAGTGATTGATTATGATGATGTGGTAGAGGTAGAGGCTAGTAGAGGAAATGGTGATGTTGTTGTTAGTGCTAAGGAAAATATAGAAGGTGTTGAGAATGGTAAAAAGGGAGACGACATACTAAATAAGGATGATGAACCTAAGGTAGATCTTAAAATACTACATTTTCCCCAAAGGTTCTTAAGACGTATCTTGGATAAGCAATTTGGTAAATTCCTTAATCATCTCAAGGAAATCACCATTACTATCTTATTCATGGATGCTGTTAGAGACATATCGGCATGGGGCAAGTTTTTGGAAGATATAATTAACCATAAGAGCAAGCATGAGGAGTATGGATTAGTTTCTCTTATTAAAGAATCCAAGGCTATGTACTCTAAATCCCCACCAAAGCTCAAGGATACATGTTATTTCACTGTCCCTTGTGTAATTGGTGGTACTTATTTTGACAAAGCTTTATGTGATATTGGTGCTAGTGTTAGTCTTATGCCTTACTCCATCTATAAGAGGCTTGATTTGAGAAAGCTTAAGCCTATAAACATGTGTCTTTCTATGGCAAATAAATATGTCACTTACCCACTTGGCATCCTTGAAAATGTACCAACCAAAGTTGGGAAATTTATTATACTTGCAGATTTTATTGCGTTAGACATGGAGGAAGATCTTGAAATCCCAATCTTATTTAGTAGATCATTTTTTGTGATGACAGGTGTGATTATTGACATAAAAAGAGGCAAAATCACATTATAAGTGAATAATAAGTCTATGGTGTTTGATGTATTCAAGATGATGAAGACTACACCAATGGAAGTAGCAAGTAGAATTGACTTACTCGATGCTATTAATGAATGTGTTAATAAAGTGATACATAGGTGCTTAAAACAAGATTCCATAGAGACATACTCGATGAAATGAGCTAATGTGAAACTCTTAGAGGCGACTCCATATCTTCCTCCTTATAGGACTTTAGGATTTGAGCCTTTGAGAAGGGATGATGATTCCAAGCCTACTTCACCAAATGAAGAAGTTACGGTAGAGCTCAAGCCTTTGCCATCCACTCTAAGATATGCATTTCTTGACTCTAACTATAAATTTCCTTTCATTGTAAATTCATTTTTGCCTAAAGATAAGGTTGATGCTTTATATGATATGTTACTTAGTCATGAATGTGTCATTGGTTATTCTATAAATGATTTGAAGGGCATTAGCCCAAATGTGCATATGTATAGGATCCTTTTAAAGGATGATGCTAAGCCTTCCATTGAAGGTCAAAGGAGATTAAATCCCACACTTAAAGATGTGGTTAGGAAAGAGGTAATAAATTTGCTTGATAATGGTATTATATTTTCCATTAGTGATAGCAAGTGGGTAAGTCCCGTTCAAGTTTTTCTATTAGTGATAACAAGTGGGTAAGTCCCGTTCAAGTTGTCCCTAAAAAGGGTGGCTTGATAGTTGTGAAAAATGAGTTAAATGATTTAGTGCCCACTAAGACTGTCATTGGATGGCATATGTACATTGATTATAGGAAACTTAATAAGGCAACTAGGAAAGACCATTTTCCATTACCATTTATTGACCAAGTTTTGGAAAGATTAGCTAATTTTTTATATTTTTGCTACTTAGATGGGCTTAGTGGTTTTCACCAAATGCCTATTCATCTCGATGACCAACCTAAGACTACTTTTACATGTCCTTGTAGTACCTCTGCATTTAGGCGTATGCCTTTTGGGCTATGCAATGCTCCTACCACCTTTCAATGATGCATGTGTTCCATTTTTAGTGATTTAATTAATAATTATGTAGAGGTTTTCATAGATGATTTTAGTGTTTATAGTGCTAACTTTTCAAATTATTTAGAAAATCTTTCTAAAGTGCTTGACAAGTACAAAGAGCATATATTAGTGCTAATTAAATTAGGAGAAATGTCATTTTATAATGCAAGAAGGAATTATTTTAGGGCATATGGTATCAAAGTGGGGCATTAAAGTTGATAGAGCAAAAATTGAAGTTATAGCTAATTTGCCACCTCTAAAATATGTCAAAGATGTGAAAAGTTTTCTTGGACATGCTAGATTTCATAGAAGGTTCATTAGAGACTTCTCTAACATTGCCAAACCGTTGTACAACTTGTTAGCAAAGGAGGCAGTTTTTGAGTGTGATGATGCATGTTTGGATTCCTTTGAAAAGCTTAAGAAAGCTCTTATTTTAGCTCCTGTTTTGCAGCCACCTAATTGGGAGTTGCCATTTAGGATTATGTGTGGTGCTAGTAACTATGCTATGGGGGCTGTTTTAGGCCAAAGAAAGGAAGGTAAGCCTTATATGATCTATTATGCTAGCAAGCTTATTGATAATGCTCAAATCAACTATACTACAAAAAAAAAAGCTTATTTCCATTGTTTATGCTTTTGACAAATTTAGAACTTATCTTGTTGGTCAAAAGCTGATTGTCTACTCGGATCATGCTGCTCTCAAGTATCTTTTTAGTAAAAAAAATGCAAAGCCAAGGTTGCTTTGGTGGATTTTGATGCTTCAAGAATTTGATTAGAGGTTAGAGATAAGAAGGGTAGTGATAACCTTGTAGCAGATCATTTGTCAAGGCTAGATCAAGAGGGGTTAAGGAAGTAAGATGATGGTGTACCTATTAATGACACATTCTCTGGTGAACAACTTTTGTAAATTGCTAAAAAGGAACTTCCATGGTTTGCCAATATTGCTAACTATCTAGCAAATGGAGTTTTGCCTTATGGTATGGATTTTGGAAAGAAAAAGAGATTCTTACATGATATCAAATTTATTGGGAAAAACCACTGCTGTATAAGAGATGTAGAGACGGATTGATAAGACGATGTGTTCCACAAGATGAAGTTCATAATATTTTAAAGCATTATTGTCGTCTCATCGAGAGTAGTGGGTATTAAATTGATTCTCCACTACCATCTCCACTATAAGATTAAGGGAGCTTTTCTTAACCCTTTTTCTCTATACTTATATTTTTGTTGATTATCTTTAGTGTGTTTGCATAACCACATTGAGGGCAATGTGTGATTTTAAGTGTGGGGGAAGGGTTATTTTAGTTTTTTTTTTTTTATGTTTTATATGTTAGTTTTATTTTATGTTTTATGTTTTTATTTTGCATTTTTAGTTTTCTATACTAGGTTGCATCATTTTAAACAACATTTGATTTTATACTCCTTTTTGATTTGGATTGATTTTTCTCTAATTTGGTTTATTAAGGCATTAAGTCTTAGAGACATCTAAAATTTGATTGATTATCCGCCTCCCTTACCTTATTTACTAGGAATTAGGATAAGGTAGTGTAGGTTTGATGGTTTCTTTTACCTTATGTTATTGCTTTTGAAATCTTTCATTTAATTAATTAATTAATTTAGACTAATGAATTAAACTTAGGTTTGAGTTTAATGAAATATGTTTATTAAAATAGGAAATTATAGCCATAATATGCACATGTAATTTATTAATAAGGGATGAGGATTTCGCAATAAAAATAATGAAAAATAAGAAGAAAAAAATGAAAAAGAAAAAGCAAAGAAAAAAAAGGTGTCATTTGTGTTTATATCTTATTCCTCTAGCCTAATATGGCTATGAATAATGTTAGTAGCCACTTGATGATATTATAGATTCCAAGTAAGTCCTGTGCATTTTTTTTTGCTCCTTATTTGCATTTATTCGAAAAGGATTTTTAATAAGATCTCAAGTAAGGTTTTATCGTCCAAAAATGCCTTGAGATTGATTGCAAGCGTGCGTGTGCTTTTCTCTTGTCCTCTATGATTTAGTAGTCTCATTTAGACTTGAGTTTGATCAATGAATTTGAATTGAACTTGACTTGCATTGTTGATTTCATTTGTAATAACCCTTGGCAGGGGTTACTTTATTTCCTACATTATTATTGTCCTTGTTCTAGGCTTGTGAGGGCTTGTGGAGTTGATTTTCAATCTCTTTTTCTTTGTTTCTTTGATTTAATATGGCAATAACCCTTATTAGTGCATTATCATTTTGAATTGAAAGGAGTAATCTATTGATCATTTATTTAACCTTCATCTATAATCTTTGAGTTTTGCTTGAGGGCAAGCAACGTCTAAGTGTGGGGGAGTTTGATATATTGCAAATAGCATAGTAATTTTAGAATGTTTTATGCATATTTAGGTTGCATTTAGTTTACATTTTAGCTCAATCATGATTCATTTCATTCACAATCACAAATGCTTATGATCTTAATTGTTCTTAGTAAATTCATTTGAATTTTAATGATTCATTGAAGTTTTTAAAGTTTGTTTGAAGCTTAGGGAAGTTATATGGGTATATTGAAGTCATTCAAGGTTAAAAGAATGGAGGGAACAAGCTTTGAAGTGTTGGTTGACTATCACTACTCGACGCCATCTTTTTATGACATTTACTAGTCATGGCAGAGGAGTACTATCACAAGTTGGCACCTCTCTCGAAGCCATTCATGAGTCATGACAGAGAGGAACTGTCACGAGTCAGCACCAAGCTTCACCACTTGGCACGATGTGAAGAGACATGACAATTCTGACCATATTGTAGTTTTTTGGCCATAAATTTCTCTACAAGACTTGGATTTAAATGATTCAAGTGGCTTTGTAAATCTAATTTAAGAAGCTATAAATGTTATGAAGACATCTGAACCTAGTTCACTCATTTGGATTGATGAAAATGCCCTTGAAGTAACTGCTAGTGTTGAAGCAATGTGATCCTTCACCAAGATTGATAGCTTTTTGTATGATATGACTTGTACCCTTTGGATATTAACTTTAAAACATATAAGTACTTGATCTTGTCTCTGGAAATAATTATTAGAACATTCATAGAAAATTTAGAGATAAAAATTAGTTAGGAAATTGAAGATCTTTTGGTATATATTCAAGAAGTTCAAAAGAGAATTTGTTTTGTGGACATTTTATTTTCATTAATTAATTATCAACAGGATTATTGGAGACTCTAAAATTCATTCCTAAGTCTCTCTAACTCTTTCTTTTTATAGTTTTCTTAATAATTAAAGATTGTTTGTGTATTGTTATGGTTTTATTTATAATGCATCAATACTAATTACTTTGTAGGTTGGAATTACAATGGATGATAAATTCAATGAATTATATTGTTTGTTTTGCATTAATGGATGAATGATTTGACTTTAATTAAGTTCTAAATTTTGTTATGTATGCTTGATCACCATATGTAATGTCTTAGTCAAAGATTCACAATGAGAATTGGGGTTTTTAATGGAAAAATAATTGTTGTCACTTAAGCTAAAATATTGGATTGGAGATTGGGAATCTACTTCTAAAAGGGTAAAAAGAATTGACACAGGACTTCATAATCTTTGTTTACATTTACATTGACATGAGAATGCTTGTAAATCTATTCAAAGACATTTTTAAATGACTTAAAGATAAGCTTTAAAAGTATTAGGTTAATTCTCCAATCATTTCATTCATAATTAATAAAATTTACTTTGTGTTGATAGTTCATTGATTTATCCTAACTTGTAATCTACACCTACACTTCTTGAATTATTGTTGTTGTTGTATATTTTAGATTAATTATATAAGTTTAGTGAAGTTAGTACTTAATTAAGTTTATAATTTAACTAATTGTGTAATTGATTATTTGGTAAAACTATTTATCTAAGTACCTATTCGAATAATAATTAATTCCTCGATTTTCTTGTGTTCGACCCCTTGCTTATCCTATATTTAGCCATAGGAGCTAGGGTATATAATTTAACCTACATCTATTAGGCACTACTCTGCCCACTATATAACAATTGTCCTATAAAAATCTACCACATCTACAAATAAAAACATTGACTAGATAATTTTAATCCTCTTCAATGTCCAAAAACAAATGGATTTGAAAATAATACACATAAAACATTTATTTTTAGTCTTTGATTAGCATATGTATGAGTTATTTTTGATAAATTCAAAAGCAATATTAGAATTTGCAAAAGTTCCATACTCTGTAAGGGTTAGGTTTCATTCTTGTTTAATGATTAAAGTTCCCTTTTAGGGTTTGCATCTCCTCATTCAATCCTAATTTTGCAACTTTCTTCTGACTTTTAATACATTTTCTTCTATTTCTCTATTTATAATATTATTATTTCTTCACCTTTAGAGGTTTTTTCTATCATATTAATGTTTTATTTATAAAGTTTTTGAAAATTCCCTAGAGGGGGTGAATAAAGCTAAATGAATTTTTGAAGAGATTAAGAGAAGTTTAAAAGGTCTAATTTAGAGAAAAAAAGAAATGGTAGACGAATGACATGAGTGGAGAAAAGCAATCACAAAGACAATGATTTAAGAATTCGGGTTCAATCGATCCTACGTCTCCACCTAACTTATCCCTGATGTGAATCCAAGTTCAAGGTCCAACGAGTTCCTTAACCCATTGAAAGTACACGAAGGCCCAATCATAAGATCCAAATCCAAGAAACTTCAAGAAGCATTATTGGGTTTAATTGAGGACATCTGGAAAGCCCAAGAATTTCCAAACTCAATCTAATTCAATAAGGGACCAAGTGAGGCTCAAAACAACATGTTTAGCTCAATAAAATATGAAGAAAATGCACTTATAATGACTGTCATGATCGTAGGCTTAAGGAGATCATACAATCTTTGAGTGCCAAGCTAGTTGAAGAAATAAGCTATTATATCATGATCTCCAATTATTAGCAACCACTTTGGCGATCTCCAACTCTTGGTGACTGTGATAGCCTCTATCTCTACACTTTTTAGCCCTGGACGGTTACAAATTGGTTAATGCCTGGTGTTACACTTCCCTAACATCCTAATCATGTATTTAACCCTATTTCCAGTCTAAAAACATGTAAATAAGTATATTAAAAAGTCAATAACAATTAGGGTTATATATATATAGCCATTACATGTTAGTGGAGGTAATTAATGCTAATAGTGGCTAAAAATATGAGTAGTAGCTACTATGGCTGAATGTAATCCTAAGTTTGTAAGTCGAGAATAGTGGTATGGGCTTGGCCTTGATTTCTATATAAACAAGACCTTATTTTCATTGTAAGTAGAAGATTGTTGAATGAAATTTGATTTTTCAATATTTTCTTATGAGGAATTTATCTTTGATTCTTTGCATAAACTTTGTGACTTATCAAGCCTAGTTGTACTAGCTTGTGGCGTCAATACCCAAAAATATTTATTTTTCTTCTTGCTTATTAAACATTATTGTTTGTGGCGTAGGAGGTGAATTAAAGTCTATATTGGTTTCTTTATCCTTGTTGGTAAAGGGGTTAAGTATTTTGTTTTACTTCAATTCTTGAACGATTAGAATTTATAGTTAAGTGTGGTAATTTCTAGTTTTCTTCTAATTTAACTTATAATAGCATTCATGCTATTGGGGAGTTAATTATTGAAACCTACAATTCCCATCAATCCCCAAGTTAGAATTTTTTAACCCCACACAATCAATTAATAAGATCGATTATAATTAAGAGTTTTTTAAGGCTCAATTCAAACCTTTACACAACTTGAGTTTTTCTTGGTTAAACTTAAACTACAACCTAATTTCCAAGTATTCTAATGGTTCACTCTTTAACCAATTCTACTAGTTTTAGTTTCTCACTTTCCTTTACTAAGATGAAAAAGAAGCTAAAGTTAGAACATAACCCAACTCTCAATATGGTTTAATGAATACAATTTGAGAACACAAGAAGTAGTTGAGAGAAATTAAGTTTTCTAAGAAATGAAATGATTAAATGATCTTTCTAACATCTTAAATGTGTTCCAGCACTATAATTTATAGTTCTTTAATGAATTATAATCACTAGAAAGCATTAAGTTCATCTTCAAACTCTAAAAACTTATATATATATTAATGAGTTTTCAGCTTTTTGCAAGAAATGTTATTGTTTATGATATATATTAATGCTCTTGGTCATGATATAAGGTGTCATGATTTAAAAATATGATCGTTAGCTGTGAGTTGCCCATTAGAAAGTGAGCTAGTCAACTTGTAAGCCATGCTTACAGTCATGAGGGTTGGCCATGAGGGTGGCTGCCTCTAAAGTCTTTATTTTTCATGAGTTTCTTTAGCTTGATCATGGTTATGATATGGGTCACGAGCTAGGTCAGGGGCAAGATATAAGTCATAAGGGTGGTTGTCTTATTTTCTATTTTACTTATTTTGAAGGTCACGACCTATATGAGTTTGTCATAATCAGGACAAGGACTGTGACGGTGACTACCTTCCATCTTGATTGCTTCAATTTAGATGTTATGATTTAAGCTCATTAATTACGATTAGGAATAGGATCGTGAGGTTAGCTACTTAATTTTTTTATTTGCCTATTTTGAATATCACAAGTGATCTTTAAAGTGTAGTTTGATTCAATTGCTTACCCCTTAAATCTTGACACTTAAAACACACTTAAATGAATTTTTTAGTCTTTCAAAATTACTTTGTCAAAGTCAAAACATAGTTAATTTTGTAATGTATCATGCAAATGTCTAGTAATCTTCCCCTTTGTAATGTTGACAAAACTATTTTGAATGATAAAAAGATAATTAAGATGGTTTAAGTGCTGCCCCTTAGTGAATGCATAAAGATTATAACTCCCCTTTAATTTATGCTAAGAGTTTTAAGCTTTTAAGATAGTGAATAATTATTGAATAACATATATCATTAAAAAAAACTCAAGCATTTTCTCTCCCTCTTTAGCAAAGTGAGAAAAGGGGAAGGAGAGAATGACATAGAGATAAAGAAAGAGCAAGACATGTTAAAAGACAAGAACAAGGCTATTAATACTCAAATTTTAGCGGTCATTTAAAAAGTTTAGTGATAAAAATCATTATGCAAAAAGTGGTGTGAATACAAGATAGAGCCCCTTGGAGCGTGCTAAACCTAATTTTGAAGAGCTCTAAACACCTAAAATAATGTCTAGAACCTATCTAGAATGAGTCTACAGTTTTGAAATGTCCAAATATGTTCTGAAGTGATCTAATGAGACCTCAAAAGGCATGAAAAGTCCTAAAAACCCTTCAAACACATATGTCAAACGATGGTATGTGCGTAAGATGAATCGTGCATGTGGATCAGTGACCCACATGCATGGATCATATTCACGCATATTGCTTATAGGCCACATACATGAATTAAAGGCTGCATAATGCTCTTTATTAAATACCTCATATTGTAGTTAATAGAGGACTTTTTTTGGAGAATCAAAGGAGAATCTGCCATTTTACACACTTAAAACTGAACTATACCTTATTTTTTGATGAGCTTTTGGTATTCTATAGCGTTTGAAGCATATCTCAAGGAGACCCAAAAATACCATCTATCCATTATGTCTCCTCTTTTCTTTAGGTTTTAGACCTTAATTCAGAAAACTGAACCACATCTTTGCTAAAGCATGCTTCAAAGGTAATCTGTTTGCATTTCTCTTTTTATTTTTCATTCATTTGGGCAAGGATAGCTTGTGTAGACCCCTAAGAAGATCCCTTCTTCTTCCTTTTCCATAAAACAAGCTTAGCCTTAAAAAAGCCATTTAAGGACCAAAATTAACATTTTGCACAATTATTTTCAGTATTGTATTTCTCTCTTCTTCTCATCTTTCTGCTTCCCCAAAAAATCCTAGAAAATAGCGAGCAAACTTGGTAATTATGATGTGATTATGCTTGCATGGTGAAGTTTGGCTCCCTTTACTTGCTATATGCTTTGTGTAATCCGTATGATGTATTCTGTCTGCATTTTTCCATTATTCTAGCTCAGGTATAATTGTTTTAAAAATAGTATTTTGTGGTAAAAAACCTAGACCTTTGTTGTGTTTTTAGGCTAAAATCACGCTTTTGTAGAAAAGTTTTAATTTTTATGTGAAAAATGAATTTTGTGGCATGAAATCATTACTTTAGTGTAAAGTTTTCATTTTTGCATAAAAGGTTGACATTTCATGTTTATTTTGGCATAAAATCATGTTTTTTTTTTATCTTTTCACTAAAATCATATTTTAAGTATCGAAATTGCATTTTTGGCATTTTAAATTTAAAGTCCTTATTTTAGGTCTATATTTATATTAATAAAATAGTATTTTGTATAACAAATGCATGTTAACATGATTTTTCGTATTAAAGTTTGTATGTCGTCATTTGTGGGCACTTCTAAATTACATTGTCTTCAAAATATATTATAAAATCTAGTTTACACATTTACTCGAACATTAAGGTTAGTACACACATAAAAAGCCAGTGTTTCCACTATCTTTTCATAGGTATCCCAAGTTTTAGTGTTCGACTTAAGGGCTTAAAATCATTTTCATACAAAAAAATTACATTTATGGTTCCTTCTATTAAAAATTGTTTTTTAAGTATCACAATTTTACTAATTATGCACTAGGGTTAACACGATTATGTATGATTTGTATTCCTGTTACTTTCCATTATTATGTTAATCTTGAGTTCATGATTAGTGGGAAAATGATTTTTGTTTTTCATCTTTAAGTTATTATATTGAAAATTACCATAAAGATTGTACTTTGAGCTAGAACTATATTTTTTTGGTCTTATAATGAGAAATTAACATTTTTATGGTTATTTGCCTTTTTTATTATTTCACGTATAACATTAGTACTAGGGTCTTTAAAACATGCCTAAATGCTTATATCATCTTATTCATGCCATTTGTGAAATCCTGTTTACTTTTTTATATGATTGCTATATCTTGGTTGAGGTGAATGGATGAATGTATGGGATGGATGAATGGTTGCTATTATGTTAATCTTTGTTTTCTAAGTGTTTATTAGATCTAGGATTAAATTTATCATTTTTTCATTTTCTTTTCAAATGTATTTAATAGGATTCAAAGCCTTATACTTCTTAATCATTGTCCCTATTTTTACTTTATGATGTATGGCTATATATTTTATGCTTACTGTGAATGTGATGTATACTATGAATGTTTTCATATACTTGTCATCATGAAACCAAAACTAGGGTGATGTGATAAGCAAAGTAGGTTGTATATAATGAGAAACAATTAAGTAGAAACCTTTCCCTGAACTCAAAATCTTTGATAAAGGAAAGTGAATTATATGTAGTTTGGAATCTATTTTCCAATTTCCCATGTGAGCGGATGGCGACTCCAAAAACACATACATCGACTTCCTCCTTGATGTTGACCTATCACAAACCAAATCTCTAGGTTCACCTTCTATCATCACATCTGGTAACTTTACTGGGGATTATCTAGAGGAGTGACAGTTTCAAAATTGGCTATTTCTCATTATACTCATTTACTATACTTTCCTTCACAACAACATACTATATTTGCATAACACTTTGCACACCAGCACCCTTGGTCCCTAAATAGCTGATAATATTGAACTGTGATCTCCTTTAATTCTACTCGAGTCTTGGAATAATTAGTATGGTATTGTCACCTTTAACCTTTATTTGGTTCAAGAGAGTTATAGGGATTATGTGATATAACCTAGCTTCTAAGTCCACCATATGGTACAATTTTTCGAGTAGGTAAAAGGTATAGAGCTTGACCAGGGCTTGTAACCCAAGTCTATAATAAGGGGTATCTCGCTAAAGGAACCTTACCTTGTCACACTAACTCAGCTCATATAAATAAACTAGTAGCAACTTCCACTAGGATTCCACCTAGCTTGTGCATGCAAACTCCTGCCGAAACTCTGTCCGTTTATTTGGAAAGCTTCAAATGTCGATCCATCCTCTATTGTTATTATCACTTTATATTAGCTATGTTAGGGCTACATGAAATGCATATGATGTTAGGCATCCGCTGCGATGCTTGTGACTTTTGCGTGTTCACGCGTATAGAAGATGCAAAAATAGCGTGTGACTCGGTGCCTTTTCATTGCTCGTGTAGTCATTTCAAGTTTATTGCATTGTAATTCTGATTTCAGGGGGTGCTCATCATTTATTCCTTTCTAAATAAGGAAGCAAGATTTAGATTTTCTATTTGGATGATGTTGATCTATTTTGAAAGTAACAAACAACTTGCTTTTGCCCTAAACTTGTGTATTCTGATATGACCATGCTATGACATTTGAAAAAATATATTTGAGTTCTTAATGTGACACTTGCAGAATTCGATTAACCTGGACTATGCAGAAATTCACACATGGCTCCATCCCTACTATCAACCATATGGACTATTTGTGTGGGCAAAACATAGTTTGAACAATCACCACTACTATGTTTTATTTATTAACTTCATATTGTTTGCGTGAGTAGCGCAAGATAATATTCAAATATACATGCTTTGACTATGAGCATTTATTAGTTTTCTATTATCAGAACATATTAGTATTGCCTAAATCTGAGTGTGCATCTGAGGTCCCTCGTTGACTAAGGATTGGACCTACCTAGGAAAGAGATTATACCTCATGGAGAAATAAGGTTGGAAGGGAGTGCATGCCTATGTTTAGTTTGTTCGTTTTGCATGTTTATGCTAACCTAAATTTTTTTATTTGCTAAGCCTAATTTCTTTGTCTTATTTTCCCTATCTTCTTGTTACACATACATATATACATGTAGAAATCACTAGTAACCCTATTTTTTTATAGTTATACTTGCATTTTAATAAGATTGCATAAGCACAATATGCATACACGCTGACCTCTATTTTGTAGCTCATGACATCATGTGCATGAATGACATTATTTTTTCTATCCCCTAAAAAACAATTTAGTGCAGAATCATAGCTCCAAGAAAACTTTAAAAATATAAAGCTGTTAGATGCATCAGTTATAGTCCAAGCATCGAGATAGGAGACAAACTAGGATCAGTTGCCTAGTGCAGAAGAGTATTTGAAGGAAGGGTTCTATAAGATAATTCAAGATGGTAAATTGGCTGACATTCTGAGGTCTAAGATGAAGACTAATTTGGAATAAGTCTTGAGTTCAAAAGATAAAGGGAATATCAATAAAACTTTAGAATTAGTCAATGCTAGAATCGACAAAAGAAAAGGGACCATACATACACCTGAGCCAATTAAAGAAGATGATGATGAGTATTATCAGGCTTTGAAAGGAGCACCACTACCACCTCCTGTGAAACCAGCCAATCTGATCAAGTCTGAATCAATAGAAGAAGTCAAGATTCTGGCTAATAGGATGTCTTAACTAGAGCTTTCTCTAAAGGATAAAAGTACCACAATGAGCGAAGTTTTCACTAATCTTACGCTCTTTAGAGATGAGTATCTACCTGAAGACTTTAAGCTGCCTAACTTCACCAAGTTTAATAGTATTGAAGATCCAAAAGTACATTTGAGATAGTACGCCACTTTCATGGAGCCTAGAAAGTTGATTAAGTGATAATTCATTAAGTTTTTCTTCACTTCACTAGAAGAGAGGGCTAGAGCATGGTTCTTCGATTTGGAGGACAAGATTAAGAATGACTGGATATTGCTATCCAAGGAGTTCATTAAGCAATATGAGTACAACACTCAACTTAATGTCACTAAAAGAGACTTTGAGACCACTAAGCAGAAATTCGGAGAGAGCTTCTTGAAGGAAAGTATGTGTAGAAGAACAATGAAAATGCAGAATTTAAAAATTTTCATTACATGCAACATTTGCATCAAACACAAAATACTTTCATGCCCATAGATCATATCACATGCACTCTTACATAGCTAAACATGCATAATGAACAATATACAATCAACATGTCAACCAAGTCATGCTTCCAAAATAAAGACCTAGCAACTAAGAGATATAGTAACACTTACATAACTCTTTAGTTGGTAGCACGCTCGTTAATCTTTGGTTGGTGTTGATCTACAAGCTCTAAGCTCCCTAATTATGAAGCCTCTAGCTTGATACACACGGGTTGGCAAGGAAGACCTCCAAGGATGGTGATGTTCAAGCTACAAGCCTCTCTTTTGTTGACCCAAAGTGCTTGCAAGAAATTCCACCAAACAAGGATGTGTAGGACAATGAAGAAACCTTCAATAGATGATGGGCTATTAGAAAGAACACAACTCTTGTGTTTAGTTTGATATGTTTACCCTTTTAAGAAGAAGAAAGAAGAAGACTCTCTCAATCCCTTTTCTCTTTTTTGGTTGATGTCAAAAATCTCTCTAACTTGTGAAAATGTAGTTGTGACTTAGCTATCTCTACAAACTCCACTAACTATATCAATAGTATGATAATAGTTTATGTGTTAAGTGTCTCACACTCAATTCACATGCATAAGGAGTGAGAGAGTTGTCTCTAGACTCTCCACTAACTTAAATAAAACCAACAATATTAAATTAGCTACAACTTGAGTGTCTTACACTCAAGTTACATGCAATGCTATAGCTTGAGTGTTACACACTCAAGCTACATGCATGGCTTGGCTTTATTGTGAGTGGGAGGTATTTGGTTGCTTGGATAACCTTAGCCTTGATATCCACTAACACTTAATGGATATGGGCTAAGGCTATGGGCACATGGGCTTCTCTACACAACTAGAGAAGGCCCACCCATACCTATCCAACAAATGGGCTCTTTTAAACTCTTTTAAATGAAGCCCATTTAATTAATAGGCTAGGTCCATCTCATGGGCCATATTAAATATCCATTAGAAGG
>CATIWO010265644.1:0-12521 GCA_949673435.1 Macaranga tanarius | reverse complement strand
AGTTGATAAGGAGTTATCAATTTAGTCTAATTGAGATCGAGAAATAATTGAATAATTAAGGATGACATAAACCATGCCTTATATTCAATCTAAGATATCGTGTACAAAAGGACTGTAGCATTGTTGTTAAATAGGTTGTGTTAGATTACTGACCTTCACATGACTTGGGTAGTCATAATGTCTTACTAGAGACCACTTATGACTTATGGGCTACCAATTGGATTGAAGGCCCATTGCCAATGCTATGTGAACCTACAGGGTCACACACATAGAACAGACCCAAAATGAATATTGGGCTTATTAGGCCAATTGGATAATTATCTCTCTTATGTGTAAGTGGTTAAAATTTATTTATGGTAAAAGTTATCATAACTAAATTTTAAAAAAGAAAATATATTTATAAATATATATCTAAAATAATTTTAAGATATATATATAAATATAAATAAAGGATAATGATAAAACCAAAAAGAGTTTTGGTACTTGTGAAATACTAAATCCTAGGAGATATATATATGGATATATCATTTAGGAGTTGTGTAGAAGAAGAGAGTTCTCTGCACATCTATCATTCACAAAATATATGTTTCTTTAGAAAAAGAAACACAGAGAGAAAATTGAGAGGAAAGGTGCTAGCACACCTATATCATTTTGGGGTGTTCTGTTCATGTGGATACCGGTAGAGGACGTTGCTCTTTGGCTGCGTCTATATTCTGATACAAGATAACAAAAGGCTTGAGGTAGGGTGTCACCGGAGTGAATCTCCTCTCTTCCTTCCTACAATCTTGCCTTTGATTTTATCTTGGTAAGATTCTACACTCGATACACATTGATTTAATTTGAACTACTTGGATCTTGGTGGGGGTTCTTAGGGTCAAAAGTTTTTATTTTTCGCTGCATGTATGTGACCCGGAATCCAGCATATTTAAACCGTTCCTAGTATATATGTATATCCGTTGCCTGGGGCTGGATACATATTTTACCTAAGGATAACTTTTGTGAAAAATGGATAAGAATGTAATATGGCTCTGTATGAGAAAAACCAGTATTATAAAATAAAAATAAAAAGTGAATATTTTTTTATGAACCCTAATGTTTGTTCCACAACTTAGGAGCATGGTACTGGAAAGGTTATTTGAATACTTGAAAATTAATTTGAAATGGCAAATGTTTGAGTTATATAAAATGTTATCCCTAGTAATATGATAAAAAGGGTAATGCTAAGTGTTTATTTAGCATATAATAGTGTGTGTAAATATTTTCTTAGCAATATTGTTGAATTTTAAATTTTTCATTCTTGTGATTTCATTATTGTAGTTCCAATAGTGTTATAAGTTAAATTCTAAGAAGTGTAACCATTATCTTGAGGTTCAAAATTTAAAAAATCATTTATCATAAGATATAAAGGTTAATTTACCGATAGTCGCTATTAGTAAGAGATATGTATGTGATTAGTATCATAATCAAATGAGAAAATTGTTAAATTGAGTTGTGATATAGAGAATTCGGAAGAATAGAGTCGTGGTTAAGATGTTTAGTAAAGGAAAAGATTATTAGTAAATAACATAATGAGTATTCCCGAATTTCAAGGATAAAATTCAAGTTAAAGGGGAATAATTGTAATATGTGTCCTTAGGATAGGATTAGTAAGATTTCTAATAGTTTGAGATTTAATTAAATACGTTTAAATTATTTTGGAGGAAATTATATTTAAAAGAATTAGTGAGTAATAAAATGAAAAATAGAAAATTGGATTAAATTGAAAAGGGAATAAGGACTTAAGTGAAAGAAAAGAAAGTAAGAGGATTTGTGGATGAAAAAAGAAAAGAAGAAGGACCACAAAATGGGAGTAGTGGAGTTCTGCAGAGAAAAGAAAGAAAAGGAAGGAAAGGGAAAAAGAAAGAAAAGAAGAAAAAGAAGGAAAGAAAAGAAAAAGAAGAAAAGAGGAGAAGAAGAAGAAAGGAGAGGACTTGAGCTATAATTCTGGAGAGTTCTGAAATCATCTGTACTCGATCATCAAGTGAGTGGCTTCAAACTTTAAATTTTATTTATAGTTTTGTATTGAAATTAATATGAAAACCTAGGGTTTGGAAATTTAAATATAGATTTAGAATGATTTTGGTAGTTTCTAGTATGTTTTATAGTATTTTTAAGTGTTATGTATGATATATGACCATTTGGTGTTGTAAAATTAAGATTTGGGGTCAGAAATATGCAAAATTGCTACTGAATTACGTGTTCTAGAGGTGAACAGGCACACGCCTGATCGAACAGGTGCATGTTTGCTCACTAGGGAGGCGGGCGCCTCTACAAGAGGCTGGAGCCTCTGCACAGAGGCACACGCCTCTGCAACTGAGGCATGTACCTCTGCACAGAGGCATATGCCTTTGTGGCTAAGACAGACACCCCTGCGTCCCGTTTCGGGACCCTTTCTGTTTAAAACTTGAATTTTGGATAGTTGAGATGCACAACGTTGCTTAAAGAGGACCTAACTTTCGGTACCGGTTGAGTTATGGGGCATATAATATATCAAATTGAAGCTGACTCAGAGATCTTTAAGGCCTTCATCCAAGAAATCTGAGGAACTCTATTTTAATGTTCAAATTTGATCATTTAGACCTCCATTTAGGTCTTCAAAGTTTTAGTTATGTTTATAGTCTTAAGTGTATATGACACTAAGAGTTAGAGATTTCACGTATGAGACATGGTAGATTTGGATAGTTATATATAGTCGAAGCTTAGGGCCGAATACACATACTACCATATAAGTGTAAATCCATGTCGGGAACATGGTAGGATTGGTAAGTGTGTATAGTCATGGCTTGGGGCTAGATACATATATTACTATATAGATGTAGTTGGTAAATATATATACTCATTGCTTGGGGCCGAATACACATATTAATGGCTGATACCTGGGGCCGGATATATGTATTACTATATATGGGTATATCCAATGCCTGGGGCCGAATACATATGGTAAGTGTGTATAGTCGATGCTTGAGACTGGATGCATATGTTATCTTATGAATTTACGATAGTAAGTGTATGGCCGTTACTAGGGGCTGGGTGCACATTACCTCAAATACAAGTTGAGAGTATGTATAATCGTTGCTAGGGGCCGGGTGCATATTATACCGAGATATATGTATAGCTGATGCCTTGGGTCAGATACATATATCAAGTTAGTTGAACACTCGAGTTATCATTGCCTTAAGTGCTTATCACACTTAAGCAGCATCGTAATCAGTTGTATACTGATTCATATTATTTGAAATTTAGCAGATTGTGAATTGTAGTATGGTAGAGATTATAGTATCATGGATAGTGTGTACTTTGACGATGCTCTTATTATGAGCTTAGTTATGATGTTTTAAGTGTATTAACCAAGTGTGCTTATTTAATTTTATTATTCTTTTAATATATTCTCTAAATTAGGGAAGATTCATTTATGGTTGAGATTAGGATAATAAAGGCATAGGGCAAGTTGATACACTTTATTTAGTAAACTTATTTGTGAAATTATGTAATTTTTGAGCCTCTATTGCTTTTATAAAAGAAATATTGAATTACTATGGTTGATGATTTAAGAAAGTACTTTTTTGCAATTATAATTTGAATATTTGAATCATTTAAATATAAAAAGATGTTTTAAATTCAGTTGATTATTATTAATGTAATTAATGGAAATATTGTTTAGTGATTTTCTTATTATAAAGATTCAAGTATATTTTATCCACTCACTGGGTAATTTCCGTACAAAATTACTTATACTCTTTTGTTTTAAAAAATTTTCAGCATAGGTGTTTAGTATCTGCTTAGTTGGCAACTGAGAGATGACAGGTGCAGTGGACCACACCGATAAAGAAGATGGCTAAAATAGAGATTTCTAGAAGTATTAAAGAATGGCATTAGAATTTATCATGTAATATTATGTCAAACTCGAATTGTATAAAGAGATGTATTTATGGTGTATTGGCACTAAAGTATATAAATATAAATTTTGTATATAAAGAGTATATGTGGAGGTACTTTAGTGAGCTAATTATCATTGAATAAATTCTTTGAATAAATGGTTTATTCCTAATTAAGTTTAGTATTTACTTCTTGTGATATTATTGTTAAGATATTCTTTCTGGTTCTAGAAGCAAAACCTTTACTATCATTAATTTTTTAGTTATGTATATTAATGGAGTTGATGGTAGTCAGGGTGTTACATTTTTGATCTTTTTTAAGCTAGCAATTGGGAGGCATTAGAAGTTTTTAATCTATAGAATATCAATTGGTAAGTTCTAGTTGTCTTTTTGTATTGATTTAAGTTGAGTTTGATTGGTTGCAATTTCAGGTCCTATTCCTCTGTTTTTTAGTCTCATTGTTTTTGCTATAACTTGAGTTATAGAACTCTGATTTGAGTATGGTTAGATTCTCTGAAAACTTTAGCGAGTCTTCTATAACTTTTATGTTTTGAGCTTGAGTTAAAATTGCTGTTAAACTTATCTAATAGGGCCGGACATTTTACTGCTCACAGTGAGTACCGTGTTTTACCCAAATTTAATTAAAAATTCATAATAAATTCTATACATATCTGATTTAAGTAATTCTAATTTAAATTGATATTAGACTCATAACCCTAACTTTAGTAGAAATTTAGGGGGTTATTGGATTTATGTGTGTATCTTTAGGTCATATTGAATTATAAGCAATTAGTTGTACTTTGTAAGGTTGAGGTGAATTTCAATATTTGCTTAATGAAATCGATATATAATTATGTGTAGGAGTTAGAAGAGATAGAAGAGAACCTATTCAATAGGGGAAGCTTTTCTTTAAGAAGGAGTTGAAGTTTTTGGTAAGTGATTAGCAATACAATATTTATATATCTAAATATTAATTCTCTTGTATATATAATGGTTGTATAATTGTGTGAATTGTGCAAACAATTTGATGAGGCAAGAAATGAGAAGTAATGAATGTGAGAATAATAAATTGTGATTTAAGTTATGAATTGAATATGGTTAATTTATGGATTTGAGAATGATGAGGTGGAATGAATTTCCACTCTTTTGTGTACTAGACATATATGGATTGTAAATTATGGTGAATATCATATTTGCGTATGATGAATAATTTGAATGTGAGAATGAAATAGTAGTTGTGGATGGAATGTTAATATGATGACTTATTGTGATGCAATTGTGTTGTATATGATGTATGTGTTTCACAAAAAAGTGAAACAAGTTAGGAAATGATGATGTGTGAGAAAGTGTGTTGAGTGAAGACTGAGCCGGGCGGATAGTCTTCACTGATTGTAAAATGGAAAAGCTGAGCTGAGCGGATAACTACCCATGATTAAATTAAAAGAAGTGAGACTGAGCTGGGTGGATAGTCTCACTATATGGCCATTCAAAATTGTGAATATGATTATGAGAAATATGCCAAATATGGCTTTGTGTGAGGTGATGGTATGAAAAATGGTTTTGGCTGGATATTGAGCAATGATATGGGAATGTGAATGTACACATTCTTGTAATTATGGGAATTGGTTGTGGATATTATATATTTTTCTAAAAGTGAGATATGCATAAGAAAATGTATGTTATTAATTCCAGCCGTATATTTCACTATGTATGGATATATGTTCTTGCATTTGTATTGCATATATAATGTTGAATTCTAATTTAATGTGAGGTGCGAATGAAATGGTTAGGATTGTGTGATAATGTTTATTTACATACGATCCTATGTATGTAATATCAATTGGTAGGTTACTATTGATGATTATAAATGATTGAAGTGATGTGATTTGATGTATATGAGACATCAACAGTGTAGTTTTAATGTTTGGATATCTTGGTGAGATGTTGAAGTGTTACACGGGTTGTTAGACACGGCCATGTGGTGTAAAACACTGTCGTGCATAAGTATGCTATCAAATTCAAGACATCAGACACGGCCGTGTGCCTTTTTGGCACAGCAGTGTACAATCTGTGAGAAAAATGATGGACACAGGCACGACCGTGTGCCTTATTGGCATGGCCGTGTAGAATCAAGAAGAAAAAGTGTCAAATCAGGCACAGTCGTATGCCATTTTAGCATGGCCGTGCGGATTCAGGGGACACGGTCGTATGTTATTTTGACATAGCCATGTGTGTCTAAAGGAAAAATGCACACCAGCATGTCCGTACATGATTTTTGCATGGCTGTGCGAGCTTAGTGTGCTGAGTTTACAAACTTAGGCATGGCCGTATGCAATTCCTGCACGGCCATGCGCAACTTTGTGTGTTGAACTCCTGTAGTTGATGTGTAGCAAATTTATTTATATATTTTTTTTAATTAGTTCTTGAGAATTGTTATAGGTTTGATTATATTAAAAATTACTTATTGATTCGCAAGCTCATTCTTTTACAATTGTGGTTTTCAGGCATAAATAGATAGAGCATGAGGTGTACTGTTATCGTGAACTCAGGTGGGTCAAAAGCAAGCTTGGTGTCGACATCTTCATCCATATGAGCATTTAGTATTATGGCATTTGTATTGAGATTATGTTGTTTCAAGTATATACATGTAACGTTATGTACAATTGTAATAATGTACACATGTTGTTGTGTATTAATGGACATGTGTATGTGGTACTTCGAGATTACTACAATACTTGAGCCTCCCCCGGATTAGCCTTCTGATTCTTTTGCATGATAAATAATTGTAATTCAACAGCCTTTTTTATGTTGGTGTAACTTGAAGGTGGTATTTGGGTTGTCAACCTTGATGGAAGTTGGATAGTAGCCTTATCCCTTACTTTAGCTGCATTATATAAGGTACTTCTTCTGACAGTTAAATTTGCTCATGTAAATGCTTGACCTGCTGGTTCGACAGATGAAGGTCTGGGTGGTTTGAAGGACATATTATGTAAAGCTATGACAGTTGGTTGCGATAAAATCATTTCGTGGAGTTTGTGGAACCTAAACAATAATTGTAGAGAAATTAGTTATAAACTTCAAAATCAGCCTTCAACAGATGCTTAAATTTTGAAGTAAACCTGAGCATTCGCTAAATATATAGGTTGGGATGTACTTGTAACTCTAGCACTTGTACCTCCACAGTCCTAATTATTATACAAGTCATCAAATATAGGCATACTGATTAGGCACATTCATTAACAATATCATACTCACGTGTTAGTTATTCCCCACAAACCTGTGCATTCATAGAAGATGGTGGTTTTGATGTAGTTGGGCCTTGTGATTCACTTGTACTTCCAACATTCTAATTACAGGACATCAAACACTGTTATATTGACAAGGCAAAGTCCAAACCAAAATATATCTTATGTATAATTATTGAAACAAACTTGAGTATAAACAAATGATGTTATTTTGTCTCGCTTGCCTCAACTAGGATTTGATGAATCCTATGAACATCAAAGAGATAATTAATCAGATATAGTTATTGTCAATAACATAATCAAAGGATTCATCAGAGATAATTAATCAGATATAGTTACCATATTTCCTTGTTGCTGTCTTTTAAGCCTCATTCTTTTCTGCAAACCAGTTTCCCCTATAATTATTGCCTTACAACCTCTAACATTATGGCCTTTTTTTCCACAATTCCCACAAACCACAAAACCTCCAGCTCTAGAGACTCTGAATGGATTAACTAGTTCATCTTTAGATCTAATCCTTTTCTTTTTAGGTCTTCTTGTAGGCTTTCGAGGTATATTGGGATGAATATTAGTATAGTCAGTGCGCTCCCATTTCTCCATGCTTGGCACAGGATTGATAAAATGTTTATAGACAGCAAAATAAGTATCCTTTAAGAAATATTTATCCACATAAGCTTCAGGTAGTTCCCTATTTGCAAAAATGGCTGAATGGCATGCTTGCATAGTATTCTAGTGATATCCCACACTCTACAAGTGCAAGTCCTTTCTGCTAAGTTCACACCTGCTTGAGTACTGAAATAGTCAACTTCATACTTATGTTGACCTGCTAGTGTACAGAAATAATTTATGCTCTCAAACTTCAATTTCTTTAACTGATACTGCACAGCAGGACATATATCACCTCTGTACCTCATCATACCTGTGTACTTCATATAGGACCTTTTCATTAATCATTTCTGTATCTATTTCAACATACTCAATATAGGCATATCTCTTGCTTCTTTGATGTAAGAATTAAAAGACTCACTTGTGTTGTTCTGAATAACATTACATTTAGTGTGTGGTGAAAAGAAACACATGGCCCATATTTTTGGATTCTTCCCCATAACCTAGTCATATGCCTTAGGATCCGCTTATTTCAGCTTCTGCATCAAACCTTCAAATGTTTTAACAGTAGTTGCACCAGCAGTAGACTAAATCAACTGCTTATCCACTTTACCGAACTATCGCTTGAAATTTTCATACATGTGTTTAACACAATACCTATGTTCAATATTAGGCATTTTCTCTTCAAAAGCTTCAACAAGTCCTTGAATTGTTAAGATAAATATCATTATTTAGTATAATATTATGAGAATAACACCACAATCAAAATTAATTGGAAAATTGTAATGCATAAATGCTTACTTTTTGTTTATCTGACATGACCACCCAACCAGTATCAGAAGGGTAGCCAAAGTCTTTAAATAAGATACCCAAAAAACCACGTCCATGAATCTTTACATTTAATATCCACCATAGCATATGCCAATAGGAACATATTCTCATCACCATCCTTTGCTATTGCACACAGTAGTTGTCCACCCATTGAAGTCTTTAAAAAACACCCATCTAACCCAATAATGGGCCTCAGACCAGAGAAGTAACCTTACTTTTGTGTAGCCAATCTAACATACATATAATGGAATATAAGTATCTCATTTGGCCTTTGAGTAGGACAAACACCAGCCTCATTCTGATCAATGAATCCATTATGCACCACATTTGGCTTATAGGTTATCTCAGTTTTTATCTTCACCTAACTTTCAGGATTTGTGACTTTTATAGTGTCTGCATAGTCCTACAATCTTCTATATTGCTCTTTCAAATCACCTTTAATTATTTTCTTTGCTTTTTGTTTTGCTCTATAGCATTTAAAGACAATAATTTCTGCACCCAACTGTCTTTGCAAACATTTTCTCATTGCATCAACCTTCCAATCAGGATTTTCCCTCAACTTTTCTATGTACTTATTTGCCAAGTAAGTTGAATTGACAAGTGGATTCTCAAATTCTCTTGGACAGTTATGAAGTGATTTGAAGGTTTTGATTTGGAAGACATTTGATTCTTTTAGCTTTGATGCATGAATCCTGAAATCACATTTTTCCCATAAACAGCAGTGATTCTTTGAGCATTATTATTTTTCAACTCATACTTGTATCCTCTCTTAATAGCCCATTCTTTTAAGGCTCTCCTGAAAATAAACCTGTTAGAAAACTTCATTCCTTTGCACAACTGTGGATCAGTCATACCTGTCAGCTCATTAAATTCAGGGAACACCTCATTTCCTTCTTCATTTGAGCCTCTTAAACTATGCAGTTCATTAGAATCCATTGGTGGTTCATTAAACTCAACATAATCTTTTTCATTAAGATCAGTAGGTTGATTAGTTTCATGCTCAGCTGCAGGTTCATTTGGAGGTATACTACCACCTTCATCAGGACCTGAATCACTTTTTTGAGGTACACTTCCACCTTCATCATTTACACCTGCTGTTGCATGCATAAATATATCATCATCACTGCCTTCTAGATCATCATACATGCAACTCACTTCACTACATCCAGATTCATACTCATTGTTACTCCCATCAGTTTCCTCACTTAGGTGATAATCACTGTCACATGAATTATTGTCCCATGAATTATTGTCCTATGAATCACTAAAAAAAATTATATTTCTTCATCTGACATTTGCATGTTCTTCTTCATTAGCTTCTCAGGTGTTGATGGTCTCACAGAGGTAACAGGATGCTCAGATACAAGTGGATCCCCATGTAAACTTGCACTCTCTGTTGTTGCTTGGTCATCAAGTGAAACCTCATCATTATATGAATCCTCATCTGCATTATCACGTGAATCCTTATTTACATCATCCGACATATACATATAAAAGTCATTGTCTTCCTCATGCTCCATTTCAGAGCCATCTTCTTGCTCTATTTCAAAGCCATCTCCTTCCTCCATTTTAGGGCCATCTTCTTGCTCCATTTCAGACCATCTCCTTCCCCTATTTCACTATTGTTGAACATAGGTGCTCCCACATTCAATGGATCAAGATTTTCAATGAAGTATAACTCCATGTTTGGATACCCTTTGTTATAGTCCAATATATGCAGTAATTCCTTATCATCCAAAATCTCCTCCAAAGCTCAATTACCAGTAATGCCCCACAATCTACACCATATACGACACATTTTTTATACCCCTATTCTTTACAGTACCATTGTAACTCATAGAAAGAAAGCATGTCTACATCAAAATTTTCCACTCGTTCCACACTCCCACCAACATACACCATTTCAGGATTCTCTTCCTAGTGACCTCCATGGTGCATCACCAAGTTAATAGTCTTCATATGCTGAATAAAAAAATATTTATCATAACTTCTTAAATTGGTGGAAAACCAACTACAATTCCAATTTGTAATTAAACAAATGTACAGAATAAGACATTAACAAAAACTATTAAACAAATGTGCAAAACCACTTAACCTATACCCGTTTGCCCATGCCCTAAAATCCATAAAACCCTTAAACCCTCAAACCTTAAAACCCTTAAACCTTAATTTTTCAATGTATGAAAAAGGACTAGTTAGAGATACAATTTACATACCTTGTGCCCTACGTAATGAGGTGCCCCCCCTTTAAGCCTTTGTACAAAAAGTACCCAATAACAACTTCAGACATGTAGAGAAACCAACAATCTTCAATACTCCATATTCAAACTTCAATTCTAAGAACACAAATCTCAATTCAATTTTTAACAAAACAACTCCAGATTTTAAGGTTTTTTTTGGCTCCACATTTTTTTTATATTAAAAAATCTTTGATGCGTTCTTTTTTAAAACTAATTTTAGTGTTTTAGTATTATTCATATCCATCAAAACAATGTCGTTTTTCGTCCTAGGGTCGAAGTCCACGTGTGCAGCCAAGCATGTGAGCCATTTGTCAAGCCTTGTACAGGTACGTTGCCACGTCATCAAATTTAAACGGTGTTACTGCATTTGACTGTTATTTACTAACGGTCTTATTCACATGGTACTAAACTGTCGTAAAAAATACCACGGGACCTGAAGTGATAATACCCTATACTACATGGTACTTTATTGTAATTATCCCTATTTATTTTTACAATTAATGGGCATCAAAATCTGTTTAAAATAGTCTCAAAAAAAATGTTTAAAATGTTCTTTAACCCAAAAATAAAACCCATGTCGGATAGCAACAACTAGGGTTGAGCACGGGTCTCGGAGAACCCGAACTGTTCAGAAAAACTGAACCAAAAATTTCCAGAATCGAAAATCTTCGTTGACCGTTTGACTTTCTCCGAACCGAACTGCCTCGAAAATTTTTATTGGGACGGGTCCGGAGATTTTGAATTCTCCTAACCGAGATCAGTCCCGAACCACTCCGAATTGTACCCAACCGAAGAAAAAAAAAAGCTAAATAACCAGGTTAGAGCAGAGCTCCAAGAAGATTGAGGCTAAAATAAGGAGTAAAACGTAGTTTGTCGCACCTCTAACTCAGTTTCCACCCTTGTCTCAGTTAACCTAACCTCGGAATATGATGGAGACAAAGTGAGTGGCTTCGTACCGTACTCTAGCTTTGGACAATGTCCCACCCATTGCAACGTCAGGCTTGTAACGACAGCAAGAGTTTTCGATCTTTCCTTGAAAGCTGCCCCACAATCGCTTACTTGCTGCCTAACTTATGATAGAGCTTGATCCTTGCGCTAGAGCAGGCTACGGACTGTTGGCACCGAGGTACATTAGATAGGCAAAAATCTCCCCTTTCCTCAACAACTCCAACTCAGTTTATCCCATTAATCTCCTTTAAAGATAGTTATTAAATCGTTAGCACCGCACAAAAACATTCCTCCTAGAGTAGCTGTTAATACCGAACAAGATGGATGTTTGGTGTCCCAACTATTCTTCTTAGTCCCGATCCCAATAAGGAAAAGGGATAATTTATAACAAAGGTTTCGTGTTGTTGATTCCTAGACATAGTGCTTTTTCCTTTATGCCGCCTATTGGTACTAGTGGAGTAGGGTTAACCTGCAATACAGAACCTATAGCCATAGGTGTCAGTTCTCTTTCCCCGCCTATCGTTGAAGTTTATCTTAAACCAGCTAACTACTTGACTGAGACTGAGCTTACCTACTTCACTTCCGCTACGCACCTCCCCTTTCTTCTCACTTGACTGGTGAGCTACTTACTATCATTGATACTTGAAGGAGATAGATAGTAATATAGGCTGAGAGGAATGGTTGACGCTTTGAGCTACGGACCTAGCTTTCTTCCTGAAAAGATGAACTCAACTATC
>CATIWO010265532.1:0-18049 GCA_949673435.1 Macaranga tanarius | reverse complement strand
TAATAAAAAAATGTTTTGTTTTTTTATTATATAGTTTACATTTATTTTCAATGATGCGATGCATATGGGGATAATAAATACCGGTCAAAGCTCAATGTCTTGTTAGAGAAATATTGCGGCCAGTAAGGAAATAAGAATTTTGAGGATTTTTTTTTTTTTTTTTTTCAAAACCAGGGGTGAGAATTCAATTCTTTATCTCTACAATAAAATTTTATACTTTTTATCATTTGAACTATTTATAGGGACAATTTAAAATTATATTATTGATGTAAGTGAATCTGAATCTATGTATAAAATATGTATCTATGTGCTACAAATTTAGAGGTGAAATGTACTGCGACGTAAAAAATATAAAAAAATACAAATGTGAACTCCATCTAATTGGCTAATTTTTTTTAGTAGGAAAAAAAATTAGAGGCAACAAAATAAATGAGAATAGTGTCTAGGAAAAGAAATAGAATTATTTATACTAGAAAAAAAGAGAAGGAATTTTCAAAACAAAAAGAAAGAAAATAAATTTATTAAGAAACGGGTAATAACAGAATGTTGATTTTAGGTGGGAAATCAAACGTCCACGTAAGAACTCTGAGTTCCCATTTGTGGAGTTCTAAGACTTGAGCGCTTCGCTGAGTTGACCATTTGCTCCATATATACATATATCAGCCATCGCTGTACACAATATCATAACTGATTTGTTTTGATTTGTTCATCGCTGTACAAGTAAACTTTTTTTTTTAATATTCTGAACTAAAAAAGAATTCAAGAAAATCAAAGAAAAAAATTTCAAGAACAGCAAAGATTCAAGAAAAAAAAAGGCCTAACAGAGAAGTGTGTGATAGGATATTCCAAGAAAGAAGGGGTCAAGAGACAGTGAGCAGAGAGATTATTGGTAATCTCTCTGTTTAGTTCTCTGTTATAATCTAAAATCTTGATCTTGGTATTGACCAAGAAAGATGGTTTTAGATAGTGAAAACATGGCTCTTCCATCTCATCAGACAGCTCAAAATGGAAGAGTCTCTTCTCTTGATTCAGGCGCTGCCCGTCTCAGGGAGCTTGGCTACAAACAAGAACTCAAGCGTGATCTCTCGTACATTTCTCAGCTACCCTTTTCTTGTTTTTTTTTATTAGATTCTTAGTTTTCTTGATACCCATCAGTTCACTTCATTCTTTGTAATGAAATGGGTTAAAAGATCTATCTATCTTGGTTCAAAATTTGCAGGGTGTTTTCCAATTTTGCCTTTTCCTTTTCGATCATCTCAGTGCTGACTGGCATAACTACTTTATATAACACTGGGTTGAAGTTTGGTGGGCCAGTTTCTTTTCAGTATGGGTGGTTTATAGCTGGTTTTTTCACCATGATTGTTGGGTTATCAATGGCTGAGATTTGCTCTTCTTTCCCAACTTCTGGTGGTCTCTATTACTGGAGTGCAAAGCTTGCTGGCCCCAGATGGGCACCCTTTGCCTCATGGATTACTGGCTGGTAATCTCTTTAGTTGTCATGTTTTTCTCTTGTTTTTTTCTAGGTAGCCCAAGATTCCATTGCATTTTTTTTATGCTCAGTGACACTTTCTTTGCAATCATCACTAGTTTCTAATCATGCCTCTTGTTTTCCATTTCTGACCTTACTAATTTGACACTCTGAGAGAATTGAATTGTAAGGTTCATGTTTTTAGAGTCATCAATGTAAAGGAAGCTGATGACTGACTTGTCATTAAAAGTTTATAGCATATTTTCAAAATGTGCCTCTGTAGTAGGCCACAGCATAAAGCCTACTATGTGTTTGATGCTATGTTCCTATCTTTCATTTATTTTTTCCTCTTCATTAGCACATAGTTTTAGAATCGCCGGCATTAACAATTAAGAGCACTATGTATTCTGCTGCTATCTTTACATTAAAGGCTGTAACAAGATATAAACTTTTTGCTGGTTTTTATCTTTCTTGTGAAAGTATGCTGATGTTCTTTTGTTGTGTTTCGGACTCGTTTGTTTAATTTTACTGTTGTCCTTGGTTTGTAATTTGATAGCCCTGAGATAATGGTGTTCTTATCTAACTGCTGAATAAATTGTTTTTCAGATGGTTTAAACTTGTGTCTTTGGTTTAGTCATATTAGATCCAAGGCTTAGTTTCTCTTAAGAACAGGACAATCTGAGAGCGCTTCTTCATGATTGGAATGCATATATCGTTGGTTATTTATGTATTGATTTGGTTTATGAGTTCTATTTTTCAAATGTGCACACAAATTGTCTGACATGATATGCCTTTGAGCCTGAGATACTTATCAGCGTGTTTTTTTATAGGAAGCTTACCTAGCAAAAGCAAGGTGTGCTTTCTTTTTTGTTTAGGCTTTGATAATATAGCAAAATTCTGAAAAAAACTTGGGATGACATTACATGTTAATCACACCCTTTGTTGTCAAATTATGTACCTGAAATATAATAAAAAGAAAGTTGCAATCCTAATCCTGATTTCTAAAGTTCTATCAACCAGGAAAATTAGAAATTATGCATCAAATTGCATCTCTCGCATTGAATTGATTTTTAAAACAAATGCCAGCAATAATGAAAAATTATTTTTTTTACGACCACGTACAAACCATATACTAAACTTGCACTCAAGTACGCACAAGATAACTTGGAGTTAGTGTTATTGCATGTTTGAGTTAAGTTTCTCAGTAATATCAATGAGTAAATTGCATAGTCTGAATTTCTTGTGCGAATAAGTTCAGATATATAGCCTATACATCTAGTCACTTTTAACCAGTGGAGGGGCCAGATGTGGCCTTCCCAACACGTTCTGATACCAAGTTAACTGGCTGTTTTCTTGCAGGTTCAACATTGTTGGTCAGGTATAACCAAGAATCAATGCTGAAGTTAGATAGCTTTTGAAGTGTCAAGCACCCGAGCTTGCAGAGAATGCGAAAGGGCCTATTATTTTAACCATTTCATGTACATTTCTATTTGCAGTTTGCTGTTACAACAAGTATTGATTTCTCCCTTGCACAGTTGATTCAAGTGATTATTCTTCTTAGCACTGGTGGGAAAAATGGCGGAGGTTATGAAGCATCAAAATATGTAGTTATCGGTATGCATGGGGGAATTTTACTCCTACATGCTTTGCTAAATAGTCTTCCAATTTCAGTGTTGGCTTTCTTTGGACAACTGGCTGCTGCTTGGAATCTTGTAGGTATGAAGCATTTTTGGCTCTATTCACTTATCTATCCCTTTCTTTGAGCCAGCATCTTTCTCAATTCTTCTGTACTTTTGGTTGTTTCTAGGTGTTGTGGTTCTCACGATTCTCATTCCCTGTGTTGCAACTAAGAGGGCCAGCGCCAAGTTTGTTTTCACACATTTCAATACAGATAATGGGGATGGAATCAGTAGCAAAGCTTACATTTTTGTCCTAGGCCTTCTGATGAGCCAGTATACCCTTACTGGGTACGACGCATCTGCTCATATGGTACATTGTACTTTTTTATGCCTCCTCATTTACATTATTCTTTTAAAGCCATAAGAAAAGCTTAAGAACTATTTAGCGGACTCCATATTCTTAGTAGAATGAGAATTTAAAATGATAGACTACTACTTGCTTATGATTTATCATAGCCAAGCTCACATAAAAATCTCTCTTTATAGGATTTTACTTGCATAATAACTATTTGATCAGGGTTTTTCAATGTGCCTTGATGATAAATTGGGGGACTGAAATTATACAATCTATTGTTTTTCAACCGGCTATTTCCAGACAGAGGAAACAAAGAACGCTGATAAGAATGGACCTAGAGGAATTATCAGTGCCATTGGAATATCTGTTATATTTGGATGGTTTTATATTCTTGGTGTCACCTTTGCTGTTACCAACATTCCCTACCTTTTGAGTGAAAACAACGATGCTGGTGGTTATGCCATTGCGGAAATATTTTATCAAGCCTTCAAGAGTAGATACGGCAGTGGAGTTGGGGGAATAATTTGCTTAGGAGTGGTTGGTGTTGCCATATTTTTCTGTGGTATGAGCTCAGTTACTAGCAATTCCAGGTACTATATATGCTTTCCTGCTTGAAATCTAACTTGAAGCAATTAGGGAGTTTACGACTTGAGTGTTGACTTATCTACTGGGTGCATCCTCAGGATGGCATATGCATTTTCTAGAGACGGAGCCATGCCATTCTCTTCACTTTGGCATAAAGTGAACAACCAGGAAGTCCCTATAAATGCTGTTTGGCTGGGTGCATTCATATCATTTTGCATGGCACTAACGGTATTGCCTTTTTCTCCAGTATTAATTTTCATGATCTCAAACTTCCATCTGTCACTTCTTCCAGCATCTACTAATTGTGTATCCATTTTGGGTCCTTAATCTTCTGCAGTATCTTGGAAGCGCAGTGGCATTTCAGGCCATGGTATCCATAGCCACCATTGGGCTGTATATTGCTTATGCCTTGCCTATCTTCTTCAGGGTAACCTTGGCACGCAAGTCATTCATTCCAGGACCATTCAATTTAGGTCGCTACGGTGTCCTAGTTGGTTGGATTGCAGTCCTTTGGGTTGCAACCATTTCAATCCTCTTCTCATTACCTGTTGAATATCCAATTACCAACGAGACGCTCAACTACACTCCTGTAGCTGTTGGTGGCTTGTTCATTCTTACAGTGTCTTCCTGGATCTTGAGTGCTCGTCATTGGTTCAAAGGTCCTATAACTAATGTAGACAACTGAAGTAGATAAAGCAATTTCATTTCTTAGGGCAGTTGCAACTTAGAAATCTTATGCAGTCCTCTTTCTCCACTGGGATGACCCCATTTCATATATATTAGTGTAGAAAAAATGTGGCTATAATTATTCTTAGATCAAATTGTTATTGATTTAGAAGAATGCTTTTGATTTTATCTGTTATGATGGAAAACTGATTCTGCCATCACAATTAGCTTCACTATCTTTTACGATATCAACAAGGAGTACGAGAACAAAATACTTATTAAAGGGGAACACATTTAGAAAACACACCAAAAGAAACATTAGGCTACCGTTAGAATTAAATGACAGTAATTTCAAATAAAAAATGAGCCTATTTTGTTTTATTATTACTATTTTCGAAATGCAAAACAAGATCGTTTACATAGCTAATTATAATGAGCTTCAGAAATTTTGGCAAAGCCACCATAGCCATCTCCTGAACTTGGGCTAAAATGGTTAATTTGGTAATCTACTCTAAGACTTGGAGCATATCTATCGTTAGAAATTTTGAAAGAAGGACCATGATCATCTCTGGGATTTAGACCAGAATGATTAATTTTGTGATTCACTACAAGACTTGGAGCAGATCCATCTTCATAAATTTTGGTAAAAGGACCATGACCTTTTCCTGGACTTGGGTCAGATCGGTTAATTTCATAATCTGCTGTAAGACTTGGGACATATCTATCTTCAAAAATTTTGATAGAAGAACCATGACCATCTCCAGGACTTGGACCAGAATGATTAATTTTGTGATTCACTACAAGACTTTGAGGAGATTCATGACCTTTTTCCTGGACTTGGGCCAGAATGGTTAATTTCATGGTCCGCTCTAAGAATTAGGGCAGATTTATCTTTAAAATTTTTTATAGAAGGACCATGACCATCTCCAGGACTTGGACCAGAATAATTAATTTTATGATTCATTACAAGACTTAGAGCATATCCATCTTCATAAATTTTGGTAAAAGGACCATAACCTTTTCCTAGACTTGGACTAGAACGATTAATTTCATGATCCGCTCTAAAGACTTGGAGTAGATCTATCTTCAAAAATTTTGATAGAAGGACCATGACTAATTCCAGGACTTGGGCCAGAATGGTTAATTTCGTGACCCACTCCAGTGCTATCTTCATGAAGCTTAACTAGACCATAATCATTTTCATGTTTTATGATTGTTACTGGTGCTCTAGTATCTTCTAAAGGAATGACATATCCCTGCTTCTCTATAATCAAAAGCTTTCTGCCCTGTAAATGGGGCATTTTGATGCATATTAAGATTAGAATGAAAATGGAACATGATGATATGCTCAACCGGGCCATGAATGAATGATAGAATGTTAGAATTCTCGAATGTAGATTAATCTTTTTCTTAGTATAGGGTATAATTGTTGTGAACTTAGGCTATCAAATACTTATATAGCACTTTGCATATACATGAATTATTAATCTCATACCTGACATGGTAAGTAAGATCCTTTTCAATCTATCAACAGATTTTTTAACATGTAATTCACTTATGATTTCCATGTATAGAAAATTCACCAACTCCACTTGAAAGTTGTATTATAGCAATTTTTAGATAAATTAAAAATCGTCTTCCGATAATAAAAAAAAAAAATTACATGTAGATTTTGATACCATATTTTTTTTGATACCATATTGTTTTTGAGAAAGGAGGATTTTGATACCATAATGTTTTTGAGAAAGGATTTTGATACTAAATTTGATATTACCATATAAGTTATTATATTAAAAATTCTTATATGGTTAGTTCAATTCCACCAAAAAATTCATTTCATTCCCAAACGAATTCCAAATAAAATTCATTTGCAAATGAATTTTTATCAATAAAGTGTGTTTGGTTCAAATGAATAGTTTATGTAATTTTATATTTTATTATATTATATTTGGTATAAATCTAGAAGTCAAGTTAATTTTTAATTTTGGTCAAATATACCCTTTTAAATATATAGTATTTTTAACTTCTTTTTTAATTTCATATTATTTAAAATTCAAATTAATATTTTAATTCCTTTTTAAAAATAATTTTCTATTTTTTGTCATTTTAAATAATTTCAAATTTACTGTATAATTTTTTTTTCTCCATTTTGAAGAGATTGTATGTGGTCAGTCCGTAAATTTTCCTTCACCACTCTTTATTTTCTCTTTAATCAAAACAATAAAATTTGAGCATCACTTTCAATTTTCTTCTACATATTTTCTTTACCAGCAAACAAACAGCAAATCTAAAAGTGTTGATGATTCCAGTGGAGTTTTTTTTTATTAGCTCAATACTAATTTCTAAGATAAACATTAAGTTTAAAATTTAACATATCCACACATCATAATGCAATAAATCGCATTTTATGATTATACTGGAGAATAAATAAAAATATACAAACTTGCTAGCATGTAGCTTAACAATTTAGGCTCCGTTTACTTGCAGAAAATATTTTTCCTTATTTTTTTGTGTTTGGGTTAAAAAAAATAATAAGTGAAAGGAAAATAAGTTATTAGTAAAAAAAAAAACTTAAAAATACGTAAAAATAACTTCCCATTTTAAGAACGGAAAGTTATTTTCCAAAGTTTAAATACTTATCAAATATAGAGAGAAAAAAAATCAAATATAATGTTACCATTTCTATGAAATATTATATTACTTATAAAAAATTTGTATTGCAAATGAAATAACATAAATATTTTTAATTATTTCTCTAGTGTTGTAACCAAACATTAAAAAAGTATTATATTTTTTTGAAAAATATTTTCTTTGAAATATATTTTTCAGAAACAAAATATTTTTCTTGAAACAAACGGATTCTGAGTGATTGAATTTTTATCTCATAATGTTGAAAACAAAAAATTTAATTATTCATATTTCTATTTTTCTTTAAATATTTTTGAAGTACTAAAAAAATAAAAAAATATTTTGCTTGAATGAAATAGATGGACATAATTTTGACTTAAAATCTGTAACTTTAAGGCTTGCATATCACTGAGAGGGATTTTTTTTACGGAAATGAAAATGATAAAAAAATAAAAAGATATTTCTGAAAAAAATAATAATGAGTGTTTTAGTCATTTAGCAATATAGATTTAAAAGTTGTAGAATTCATTTAGAAATTTCAAATATTTTGTTAGAATTTAATCTAGTTATTGTTAGAGAATGAAGGTAGGAACAAATCTCACATTAAAAAGAAAAAAAGAAATGAAAGAGAGACGCACCAACAAAATGGGGTCATTTTGGTAGAATGCAAGTCCATTGTGAAGCTCAATTCATGTTCTAGAGGCCATCAAATTCATAAATATAAGGGATTTTTACAAAAATAAACTAAAAATGGAAAAATATTTCAAAAATACGATTGACCTTGTTTTTTCAAAACTAAATTTTTTTTACAAAAAAATTTTTAAAATGCGATGTTTTTCAAATATAACACTAAATAAAAAGGAAGAAAATGCAAATACCAAATTAAGAATCCAAATATAAAACAACTACCAATTTCCTATCTTATCCACACCACTAGTAGAAAACAACTACTAATTTCTCTTTAATCAAAAGAATAAAAATTGAGCATCACTTTTAATTTTCTTCTACATATTTTCTTTTTTCTTTTATTTTCTTTTCCACCAAACAGACAACAAATCTAAAAATGTTGATGATTCCAATGGAGCTTTTTTTCTTTTTTAGCTCAAAACTAATTGCTAAGCTAAAAATTAAGTTTAAAATTTAACATATCCACACATGATAATGCAATAAATCACATTTTATGATTATACTGGAGAATAAATAGAAATATACAAACTTGCTAGTATGTAGCTTAATAATTTAGGCTCCGTTTACTTGCGGAAAATATTTTTCCTTATTTTTTTTTTGTGTTTGGGTTAAAAAAAATAAGTGAAAAGAAAATAAGTTATTTGTAAAAAAAAAAAAACTTAAAAACATGTAAAAATAACTTTTTATTTTAAGAATAGAAAGTTATTTTCTAAAGTATAAATACTTATCAAATATAGAGAGAAAAAAATTAAATATAATGTTACCAGTTCTATGAAATATTGTATTACTTACAAAAAATTTATTGCAAATAAAATATCATAAATATTTTTCAACTATTTTTCTAGTATTGCAACCAAACATCAAAAAAATATTATATTTTTCAAAAAAATATTTTCTCTGAATTATATTTTTTAGAAACAAAATATTTTCCTTGAAACAAATGGAGTCTTAGTGATTGAAGATTTTTCCTCATAATGTTGAAAACAAAAAATTTAATTATTCATAATTCTGTTTTTCTTTAAATATTTTTGAAGTACTAAAAAAATAAAAAAATTATTTTGCTTGAATGAAATAGATGGATAGAATTTTGACTTAAAATCTTCAATTTTAAGGCTTGTATATCAATGAGAGGGATTTTTCTTACAGAAATGAGAATGATAAAAAAAAAAAAAGAATACAAAATATTTCTGAAAATAAAAATAATGATAAAAAAACGAATAAAAAATATTTCTGAAAATAAAAATAATGAGTGTTTTAGTCATTTAGAAATATAGATTTAAAAGTTGTAGAATTCATTTAGAAATTTCAAATATTTTTTTAGAATTTAATCTAGTTATTGTTAGAGAATGAACGAGGGAACAAATCTCACATTGAAAATAAAAAAAAAGAAATGAAAGAGGAATGCACCAACAAAATGAGGTCATTTTGGTAGAATACAAGTCCATTGTGAAGCTCAATCCATGTTTTAGAGACCCATCAATTTCATAAATTTAAGGAAATTTTACAAAAATAAACTAAAAATGAAAAAACATTTCAAAAATATGATTGACTTTTTTTTTTTCAAAACTAAATTTTTTCGTAAAATTCAAAAATACGATATTTTTCAAATATAACAGTAAATAAAAAGGAGGGAAATATAAATACCAAATTAAAAATCCAAATATGAAACAACTACCAGTTTCATATCTTATTTACACCACTAGTAGTAAATCTTAATAACTCGTAATCTCTAATACCTCTGAAGAAACTAAATACAATATAATGTCTAGCGTATATATTTCACTTTTTACAATTTTAATTCACTTATCTACTCAAAATTTTATAATATTTAAAGAAATAAAACCATGAAAAATAAGTCATAAAAAAGTAATTCAAAACAATCAAAAAATATTAGATTACAACCTGACAACAACCAATTCGAATAGCTTTATTTGCCTTTGTTTTACAAAGTATGAAACAGAGCTACTATATTTTATGTTTCATTGAATTTATTTATTTAAAAAAAATCATATATTTTACTTTTAAAAATTTTAAATTACTCATTTACTAAAAAATTTCTAATATTTTAATAAATAAAACAATTTAAAATAGAGTCATGAAAACAACTCAAAAGAAGCAAAAAATAAAATATGAATAAACAACCTTAAAACAACTTGAAAACAACATTCAGAAACTACAAAAACCATAAACAATGTCAAAACAACCTCACACAACCTTAAAACAACCATTCAACAACTAGAAAATAACCTGAAAATAATTAATTCCAATAGGTTTATTTTACAAAGTATAAAACAAATAACATCAAAACAACCATAAAATAACCTCAAAATAACCTAAAAATAATATTTAGCAACTAAAAATTAAGAAAAAAATCAAAACAATCTTACATAACCTCAAAACAACTATTTAACAACCACAAAACAATTTCAAACAACTTGAAAATAACCTTCAGCAAACAACACACAACATCCAAATAATCTCAAAACAACCCTTTGGATTTTTTCTAAAACAAATAAATAAAAACAGAAACAACAATCAAAACAAAGTAAAGAAGAGAAAAAAAAGACAACCCAATAATCACTCAATTATCTAAAATAAAAAAGAATAAAATTTAACACATACCCATTATAATTCTTGATGATTTGTGAGATGGTAGATTTTTAGTAGACCAAAAATTTTAAAAAAATTAGAGAAGTGATACTTTATAAGATCTCAAATGGAAATTGAATTAGAATATCTATGAGTTTACTCTATTTCAACAAATACAAGCAAAAATTTCTTTTTGAACAAATTAATATATTGTTAGAGAGATTAATTTTGCAACTGAGGAGAAGAAGAAAAAGAGATGAGAGGAAGAATAAGAATATAAAAGATAAGAAAAATCAAAGGAAGAAAAGAAAAAATAAAAATATTATATTTTTGAAACACGCGTAGGTTAAACATGAAAAAAATAAACCACCATATTTTTGAAAATATTTATTTAACTTTGGTTATTTGTGATATTTTACTTAAATTTATTTTATACCAAATACACTCTTAGTGTTTCAAACTAAGGATATGGATCGGTACAACTTACTGCATGTAATAAAACAATTATCTCTTCTTCTCTCCTTTTTTCTCTCCTCTCTTTTTTCTCTCTTCTAAATTCTAGAGTTTTCTCTTAATGTTTATTGGCTAAAGGCCAAAATTTGATCATTTTTAGCCAAAAATTGGCATTCCTTTACTCTTTTTTTAGTTATTTTCTTCTAAATAATTAGTAGTTTATTTAGATTTAGGGTTTAATTTTTATTTTGTTCATCCTTATAATGATTTTATTCTTTCATAGTGAAAGATCTATGGGATTTAAAGGAAATGTTGGGTCTTTTAGTTACATTCTTGAAGAAGAAGAAGAAAGTTTTACTTTTCTCGAGCAAAATCTTAATTTGGTTTAGTCAAAATTCAAGGTACTTGATATGCAAAATGGATTTTAACACACCCATTATTTCATTGAGCACGTTGAAGCACTTTTCCGACGTACCATCCGAGAGTCAAGTTTTTCTAATGCAGGTTTTGACTTGTATTTTAACTAGTTTACACATCCTCTGTAGGTGACACCAATGTACTGGTGTTATCGTGGCTATTGTTATTTTCTTTTTCGTTGTTGTCCTCTTCTTTTATTCATTGATGTATTCTAAAAGAGCAAGGTTTTTTTTATTATAATTTCTATTATCTTTATGTTATATAATCTTATTCTATTTTTTATATCACAAATTATTAATTAATTAATGATATTTATATATGCTTTTAGTAATAAAAAAAGATTTGGATGGGTGATAAATATCTCACTCACTTGTCTCCTTATTTATTTTTACTTTATACTGAAGGGTTTGCTAATTTGGTTGGGCAGACAGTGCAAGATCATGAAATTGTTTGCCGACAATTCCATCTTATTTTGCAAAGTTACCATCGCTCATTGCAGGAAAGCGTCCAAAATTCTACAGTTGTATGAAGATGCAAGTGGACAATAAATCAACAAAGAAAAAAGCTCTATTTTCTTTAGCAATAATGTCTCATCTAGTTTAAGGTAGGAGTTAGCTAATGAATTGAAAATTTTCAATATTGGTGCCCAAGACAGATACTTGGGGTTGCCTTCGATTGTGCATAAATCGAAAAAAGAAACCTTCTGTTTTTTAAAAGAGTGTGTTCAAAGTAAATTGCAGGGCTAGAAAGGGCAAAATCTATTGTTTAGTGGCAAGGAAATTTTGGTAAAATTAGTGGCTATGGCACTTCCTTTTTTTGCTATAAGTTGCTTTAAAATTTGAACAGGTATGTTTCAATCTATTAATAGAATGATTACAACCTTTTGATAGGGGAAAAAAATGAGGAACACATAATTCATTGGGTGTGCTGGAACTAGTTGTGTGCTAGTAAACGAGATGGTGGTTTGGGGTTCAAAAACTTGGAAGCTTTTATGAAAATTAAGTCTAAAAAAGAGATATGTTTTTCTCATATATTCAAAATATCAGTACAAAGGCTATTTATATACAACTTTTACAAGAAATTGACAATTAACAACCTAAATCAATGGCTAATTACTACCTTAAAGGAATTACAAATTACCTACAATACATAGAGTGACTTTCTCTAAATAAAAGATTTGATACACAATTACTAAAATTAAGCTAAATCAAATCTTAACACTCCCCCTCAAGTTGAAGCATGAATATCAATGTTCAACTTGGATGTTAGCACCTTGAAAGTATTTCCAACAAGAGCTTTTGTGAAGATGTCTGCTAGCTGTAAGTGAGATGGAACAAATTTCATGATAATTTAACCAGCTTGAATCTTTTATCTTACAACATGGTAGTTAAGTTCTATATGTTTTGTGCATTCGTGATACACTGGATTTGCTGTTATGTGAAGTGCAGCTTGATTATCACATAATAGCTTTGCTGTTCTTACAAAGACTTGCATATCATTAAGCAAGAATCTTAGCCAAGTTAATTCACAAGTTGCAGCTGCCATGGATTTGTATTCAACTTCTGAAGATGATCTTGAAATAATTTTTTGCTTCTTTGCCTTTCAAGAGATCAATGAATTGCCCAAGAACACACAAATAGCTCGTCATTGATCTTCTTGTCATGGGATAGTTTGCCCAATTTGTGTCACAATAAGCTTTCAAAGTAAGAGAGTTATTAGATAGGAATAATAGACCTAAACCAGGACTTCCTTTCAGATATTTAACAACTCGAAGAGCAGCATCCCAATGTGTTTTTCTCAAAGCTTGCATGAATTAATTTAAAATATTAACTGAGTAGGTAATGTTAGGTCTTGTTATCGTAAGGTAAATCAGCCGTCCAACTAATCTCCTATAGCGAGCTGGATTATGAAGAATATCGCCTTCATGATTTGTGAGCTTCAGATTCATTTCCATAGGAAACTTTGAGGGTTGAGCACCTGAATAACCAACTTCATCAATGATCTCTAAAGCATATTTTCGCTGTGGGATGACAATTCCTATTTTAGACCTTGCAACTTCTAACCCAAGAAAGTACTTAAGTATACCGAGATTTTGATGTGAAATTACTGATGAAGGAATTTTTTGAGATTGTGTATAACATCTGCATTATTTTCAGTAATCACCATGTCATCGATATAAATAAGGACCATAGTTGTAGATGAGCCTTTTGTCTTCACAAACAATGAATAATCCGAGTGTGATTGAACAAAACCAGCCTTCCTAATAGCACTTAAAAATTTTACAAACCAATTTTGAGGTGCTTGTTTAAGCCCATAAAGAGATTTATATAGTCAACATACAAGTTTCTCCCCCTGTCGACAAAGACCTAGTGGTGGAATCATGTAGACTTCTTCAGCTAAATCACCATGTAAGAATGCATTAGTCATATCCATTTGATATAATGGCCAATTTTTTTATAGTAGCGATAATAAGCAGACATCGGAAAATTATTAATTTTGCTACTGGAGTAAATGTTTTAGGGTAATCCAAGCCTTCTTATTGAGAAAAACCTTTCGGGACCAATTTGGGCCTTGTAGCATTCAATTTTTCCATTGGAATTATATTTGATATAGTATGCCCACTTGCTACCAATGGGAAGATGACCAGCAGGCAAAGGAACTAAGGACCGGGTCTTTTATTTAGTGAGAGCATCAAGTTCATGTCTCATTGCTTCTCTCCACTTTGAATCTAAAATAACCTGAGCGTAAAACATTGGTTCGAGAACACTTAAAATGGTATTAACAAAGTTTTTATGGGTAAGTGACAAGGAATCATAAGAAATATAATTACTTAAAGGATATCAGGTACCTGACTTAGTCGACGATGCTAAATTTGAAGTTATAGTTGATGGTGTTGTACTAACTTGTCCATAATAAAAATCACGAAGGGGGATAGATGGTTATTTGACACGGTTACTTCGTCGGATAAGAGGTGGATTAGGTTGTGGTGATGAAGAAAGTGATGATATAAAAGAAGAAGATGGTGATTGTATATTGGTTTCTAAAGCTGAAGAAGATAAATTAGGCGTAAGTAGATCAGATTCATGGGTATAATCTGGTAGCACAGGTGGTGGTAGATGGTTTGATGATGTTTAAAAAGTAGAAAATGGAAAAACTAATTCATGAAAAATAACATCACGACTTGAAAAAAATGGTGAGTACGTAGATCATATAAGCGATAAGCTTTCTATCTGATAGGATAACCTACAAAGATGCAATTTCTAGCTTGGGAGTTAAATTTATTAGAAGGGTGTAGATTTGTTGTATAATGAAGACATCCAAAGCTCGTAAGTGAGAGTAATCCGGTGGCTTGTTATACAACAATTCATATGGAGATTTATTATGTAAAATGGGAGTGGGAAGATGATTAATAAGATAACTTGTCATGAGTAAACTATCCCCTTAAAATTGTAAAGGAAGATTAGCATCAAATCTCAAAGCTTTGCTAACATTTAAAAGATGTATATGTTTTCATTCAACGACACCATTTTATTAAGGCGTAGATGGACATGAGCTCTGAAACAAAATGCCTAAATTAGAGAGATAAGGTTTTATGGACATAAATTCTACACCGCTATCACATCTAATAGATTTAACTTGACAGTTAAACTGGGTGTTGACATAAGATATGAATGTTTTAATCAACTCTTGTGTTTCTGATTTGAATTTCATTAAAACAATTCAACTGAAGCATGTGAAATCATCTACTATAGTTAAAAAATAGTGTGCTCTAGTATGAGTTGCAGTGCAAAAAGGTCCCCAAATATCACAATGAATAAGGTCAAAAGAATGCAAAGTTTCAATAGAACTTAAAAAAAAAGATAAATGAGTTTGCTTTGCCAAAAGGCAAGTTTCACAGGAATGATGAGAATCAAATACAAATGAGGAAATAATTGTCATACCCGCTCTGCTATCTATAGAGCCGAGCACGATATGCTATGCTGAGTTACTATTATAGAGAAGAATAATAATTATATTCAAAAATACTTATATGGCTAAAATCTTAGTTCTTACTTATACATAACATAGTCACTTTTAATAACTATAACTACTAAATAGAAGTCCTTTAGATATAAAATTTAGACACTTTTAATCATAATATAAACCGAACAAAATGTTTGACGATTGGCACAACCTCCACTAGACTCTAGATAGCACCAAACAGTTCTACTATCTACTGATGAAGCTACGCAGCCGGATTTGAAAATATTTTAAAAACAAAGGGATGAGTACAGAAATACTCAGTGAGTGGACTAACTTTAAATACATTACTTTAAAGTAGGAACACCAGTTATCTACTAAAAATAACTGTAAATATATCAATAAAACTGCTTTGAATATAATAATAATTAAGCTGTGAAAATATCATAAAACAATATACTCATAAGCTATCTTGCAAATAATAGAAATCGATAAGTTGTTGAAATCATAATACAGAGTTTACATACACTGATTTCTTACTTATCAGAAATAATATAGTAAAACGTATGCATAAGTTGATTTCTTTCTAGCTGAAGTAACATCATATTATAACTAAACAATTGCTATAAAAACTGAGATAAGTTGAGAAATAACATTCGTAGAAAAACTATTCTATACACTCATTAATATGTAACCAAAGATTGTGCTAACACAATGGGCAGCTTTGATGATTTGGCATCCCATGTGTATACATAATGCTATAATAATACTGGTCATATACATGCATAGAGCTAAACCATCGGTTGTACACCTCCAAGGCTATATGCACAATCAAGCGTTGTCCTCAAGACAGTTGCTAGATAATATTACTGATATACATAATAATACTGCTGAATAAACACCAGTCATCATGGTGCAATCTAAAAAGTATATAATACGAGTGTATAGTTTTGTCCATAAAATCAAATCATTCATATTTCTCAAACTGCTATTAATACATACTTAATAAATCATAAAGCTAATAATTGTATAAAGCTGAAACATAATCATTGAAATAAAATATTAAACATATCATTGCTTAAAATTGCTTCTGCTAATTCAATAATAAACATAAGCTATGTGTTCCTATTTATTGAAATAAAAGCTAAGAACTTATACAATTATTCTTTATAAACTAGTATATGATAAAATTCCATTTGTAAGGAAACATCAGATTTATAACATAGAAAACCTTTTTCAAACCATAAAAATATATTCTTTCGTGTACTTGGTTTCAAAAATAGTTTTATATACATATCCACTCACCTGAGCTTGCTGAAATGAAAACTAATTGGTTGGCCCTAACTTAGCCTCTACAGCTTCAATTTGATCTGATTCTAATATTCGTAAATAAAATCATCAGAAAAAAAACTAAAAACTCAATTCTACTCAACTTAGATTGATCGACTGCTGAAGGATATATTATAGGACCCGAAAAATGGACCAAAAATGCTCGAAATAGAGTTTTGGCACCCGAAAACCTGCCAAGGTGCCCCCTAGAGCTGCAGAGGTGCCACCTCGACACTGATATGCCACTCCTCGGCATTGAGGTGCCACACCTCTACACTGATGCGACGCACTTCTGCATTCCAGAAATGTAGAAGATCAATTGAAAACACCCAAAAACACCAGATTTCAAACCAACATAAGTCCAAACACATTTCTAAACATCTTAGCGGTCTGTTTATGATAAATCAAGGTATCAAAACTCAAAATTCAAACCAAATACCCATTTTTGCACAATTCAATAATTTATTTCTTAAATATAAAAAATCACCAAAATATTATATGTAGAAATCTTGAATTTGTTGGAACAAGTCTTGAATTTATTATTTGAAAGCTTTAGATTAGAGATAAATGAAAAGGAAGAAAAACAAATGAAGGAGAAGAATTGAAAAAGAAGTGAAGGAGAAGAAAAGAATAAGAAAAAAAGAAATTGATATGTATAAAAAAAAATAAAAAATGTGGGGAAGGTGACTTACTACAGTGTCCTTCCCTTTTTTTTCAAAGTAAAATATCCAGTTTGACCCTTGAAATAAAGTCTAACTATTAAAAAAATCCTTAAACTTATCTCCATTGCAAATAAATCCATATATCCATATATAAACCAATTAATTTCTAGAGCAGGATGTTACAATAATATTGCTTAAAAACTTGAAAGGTACTTTGGAAGGATGTCCTAATCGCTTGTGCCAGGTAATGCTAGTAGTTGGGTCAACATGATGAGTGATTGGAAGAGAGGTTAATATAAACTTCACTGGAGGAACAAAATAGTACAATCCATTAAGCTACTTCCCCAAACCAATCATCTTCTTCGAAGCTAGGTCCTACAATATACAAAAAATAGGGAAAAATTGAATTGAACAATTCAAGGCAGCTGTAAGTTGGCTTACTGATAGCAAATTAACATGAAAAAATGGTGCACATAATATATCTTTAATATGCAAATGATTTGAGAGTTGAGTGGAACCAATTCTAGTTACTTTAGAATAAGAGCCATTGGGTAAAACAACTTGGGAAGATAAAGGAGTGAAATTGGTTATAAAGGTGGCTATATGATTTGTTGCACCACTGTCGATAATC
>CATIWO010265489.1:0-15771 GCA_949673435.1 Macaranga tanarius | reverse complement strand
ATTCCAATCTTCGAGGTAAGATATTTGAAAATAGATAAAAGATTCTGATTTTTTTATTCCGTCAACCTTGATGTTTAAATCAAGAGGTTTCTTGAATCCTGAGATTCGATTTATGCACTGTCATCCTCGGGTGTAACCTGAGATGTGTGGTTTTGTCGCAGTCCAACTTTGGCATCCGAACCAAGAGGCTTCTTAAATCCTGAGATTCAATTTATGCACTGTCATCCTCGGGGTACAACCCGAGAAGTGTGGTTTTATCGCCGTCCAACCATGGTGTTCGAACCAAGAGGCTTCTTGAATCCTGATATACGATTTATGCACCGTCATCCTCGGGGTACAACCCGAGAGGTGTGATTTTATCACCGTCCAACTTTGGTGTCCGAACCAAAAGGCTTTTTAAATCCTGAGATTCAATTTATGCACTGTCATCCTTGGGGTACAACCCGAGAGGTGTGGTTTTATTATTGTCTAACCTTGGTGTCCAAACCAAGAGGCTTTTTGAATCCTGAGATTCGATTTATACACCGTCATCCTCGAGGTATAACCCGAGAGGTGTGGTTTTGTCGCTGTCCAACTTTAGTGTCTGAACCAAAAGGCTTCTTAAATCCTGAGATTCGTTTTATGCACCGTCATCCTCGGGGTACAACCCGAGAGGTGTGGTTTTATCATCGTCCAACCTTGGTATCCGAACCAAGAGGCTTCTTGAATCCTGAGATTCGATTTATGCACCTTCATCCTCGGGGTACAACTCGAAAAGTGTGGTTTTATCGCCGTCCAACTTTGGTGTCTGAACCGAGAGGCTTCTTGAATCCTAAGATTTGATTTATGCACCATTATCCTCGGGATACAACCTGAGAGGTGTGGTTTTGTCGGCATCCAACTTTGGTGTCCGAACCAAAAGGCTTCTTAAATCCTAAAATTCAATTTATGCACCATCCTCCTCGGGGTACAACCCGAAAGGTGTGGTTTTATTATCGTCTAACTTTGGTGTCCGAACCAAGAGGATTCTTGAATCATGAGATTCGATTTATACACCGTCATCCTCGAGGTACAACCTGAGAGGTGTGGTTTTATCGTCATCTAACATTGGTGTCCAAACCAAGAGGCTTCTTGAATCCTGAGATTCAATTTATGCACCATCATCCTCGGAGTACAACCCGAGAGGTGTGGTTTTGTCGTCGTCCAACCTTGGTGTCCAAACCAAAAAGGCTTATTGAATCCTGAGATTTGATTTATGCACCATTATTCTCAAGGTACAACCCGAGAGATGTGTTTTTATCGCCATCCAACCTTGGTGTCTGAACCAAGAGGCTTTTTGAATTTTGAGATTCAATTTATATACCATCATCCTCAGGGTACAACCCGAGAGGTGTGGTTTTGTCACCGTCCAACCTTGGTGTCCGAACCAAAAGGCTTCTTAAAATCTGAGATTTGATTTAGCACCGTCATCCTCAGGGTACAACCCGAGAGATATAGTTTTGGCACCATCCAACCTTGGTGTCTGAACCAAGAGGCTTCTAGAGAAGGAACATGCCATATCACCACCACTGGTGTCAAGCAAAAATAAATGAGTTGAGCCATATAGCCACTTCGGGCGTTTGGCCAAAAAATAGGTGAATTGAGCTATATAGCCGCTTCGGGCATCAGGTGAGATTAACAAATATGAGTCATATAGCCACTTCGGGGATTAGACGAAAATAAATGAAATGAGCCATGTAGCCACTTCGGGCATCGGGCAAAAATAAATGAAAAGAGCCGTGTAACAGTTTCAGGCGTCAGGCGAAGATAGGTAAAATGAGCTATATAGCCACTTCGGGTGTCAGGTGAAAATAGAAGAAAAAGAGTCGTATAGCCGCTTCGGGTATTAAGTGAAAAATATTTTTCAAAAGAATTTATAAAGTAGTTGTCAACGAACAACTGAGCTAGTGCATGTATGATTGTAATACTCAAAGAAACTTGTGAAAATAATTTTAACAAACACAACTTCGTGTGATGCATATATACATAAGATTTAAAAGTAAGTTTTGTAAAATAGGTGACTAGTCAAATGCCTCTTCCATTTAAAGCTTATATTAGGAAATTGTTTTCCTCTCCTATCATAGAATCCAAATTTTCAAATTGAGTATATCACAGACTGCCATTGAGACCAGTATTATTAGAAACAAAAACTGAAACTCTCCATGATGATATAACAAACGCCTCTTGGTTTGATTGCTGTCTAAGAGTGCTTGACAATTGCAGAACTGTTATGATTATGATCAATAAGTAAGAGACACTCCAGTTGCCCCCCAATAAGATTCTGCCACACTTGAAGTCCACTTGATTGCCCCCCAGCTTGAAATTGCAACCATTTTTATTTTTATATTCCCTCTTTTGCCTAGGCCACCCTCTTTAAGGGTTTTCAAACCTAGTTGGGACTTTTATTTTTTATTTCTTTTTATTTTTCCTCTTTTACCTATATTTCTCCCTTTGTGAGAGTTTTCAATCTAGCTGGGTGATTACAAAATCATGCTGATGATTAACCATTGTCAGTTGGCCTGACTGCCTGATATCCATGCTGCAGTAGTGTGCTCGTTACTCACTGCTAACTTGATACTCATGCGACTGACTGTTTAATGTCTGCATTACTGACTTCCTGATGTTCATATGAATTTGCTGCTGATTCACAAAGTCCATGTCTGACACTTTGTTCCCTAATATCACATCAATTATGCTCATTTTATATGATTACTCATTCATTTCAATTGTGTACATTACATTATGCTTGTTATTGACCAGCCTCTTTGTAGATTTTCTGATAAACTATTTTTCAGCTCACAAAGATTTCAGAAGGTTGGTGAATATGGGTATTAGAAGGAAATTTTATATTGGTTGTGGATGAGAAATTTTCAATGGCTATACAAGGATTGACTTTAACAAAGATGGGTGACATTCAGGATTTTTTTTCTTATTTCTCCTCTCTCCCCTTCTCTTTTCTTTTTTTTTTCTCTTTATTTTCCTTTCTTTCTTCATATTTTTTTTCATTTCCTTTTCCTTTTTATTTTTCATCTTTTTCATCTTGTCTTTTTTTTTATAATTGTTTTTTATTTTTTATTTGAAAAGGGTTGATGCAAAGGACAGGCGAAAGGTTTGATGCCCAAAGGAATATTGAAAGTCAATCCTGACATTTGGCCATTTTTATTCACTGAGGTTTTTTTTTATCTCTCTCTCATTCAAGTATAATATAGTGTGCACAATCATAAATAACTTATAATCATATAAATTAAATAATCAGACATTCAATAACTCAAAAATGGAAAAGTTGCAACAAATATTGTTCAGATTTATCATAACCATAGGAGACAACAATAGTCAATCATCAATGTTCGACTGAATATCACCCTCAATTTGCATACCAAAGCGGTATAGCTTCTCAAAATTCTTGATGCCCATATTCTTCAGCTTGTCAGTGATCGATGGAATGCAAGCTTCTGCAGCTATGAACAGTTGATCTAATTCTGCAGGTTTATGCCTCATCAGAGCCAACTTTCCTCTCCATCTAGTCAGGAAGCTTGTGAAGGATTCATTAGGCTCTTGCTTTATATTCTGTAATTCTTTAAGGGAGACTTTAAACTGAGAATTCAACTCATATTGCTTGACAAAGACTGAACAAAGCTCCTTCTAGCTCTGTTGAATATGTGCATCCAAGGTATAGTACTACTAAACAGTAGCTCCCGTTAATGATTACAAAAATTGTTTAATGATTTGTGCCTTGGTCAGTCTAGTGGGCTTCATGAAGGTGATATACTGTTGAAGGTGTAGGTGAGGGTCATTTTCCCCATCATACTTCTTAATGTTAGGAAACTTGTATTTTGGGGGTAGTGGTTCTTCATCATCCAGATCCAGGTCGGGAAAATCATGGTTGGGCCTAAGCTTCTTTATCATAATTTATAGCTGATCCATATGTTTCCTTATATCTTTCTCCCATTCGGGTTCAGCTGAATTTTTTACTACTTTCTGTCTTCCTTTAAGCAGTTCACTGACTATAGTTCTGATTTCAGAGTCCTCCTCCTCTATAGGCCTCTTTCTAAATATCTTAGTAAACACCTCTCTACACATTTATCACACCTCATCCCTAAATTCCTTCAGAATTTCTTGCCTGAGGGATTCTAGATCAAAATTGGAGAGTCCCGACATTATGTTCTCCTTATAGTATGGTCTCAATTGACCAGTTGGATTCTTGATATTAGGGGATCAAATTACTCTTGACTTACTTTTAAACAGAATAGACTTTTCATTGTAAAAAAAATGAATTTAAAAATGAAGATGAGTGACATGTATACATGAAATGCAAATAATTTTTTGAAATTTTTGTATTTTTGAACTTTTTTTTTTGCAAAAAGTTTACAAAACAAATACACAAATAACAAACACACACAAGTCTCAATAACGAAGCCTTCCAACCTTATTTCTCCCACACACGTGTTCACAGTGAGTCTCTTGTCCTAGAATTTTTGGTCTGGATTTTAATTATCAATAGGGGATAATAAAATCGACGTACATGCGTAAGCTCTTGAGACATAACAAACAAGTAGATATCTCATTAATAAAACCAAAGTCTAATACAATGGGCCATAGTAGAAGGACAAAAGCCCAATCTAAAATGGATCATCATTATTGGGCTTGGGCTTTATTAAGGATACTACTATATAGTATTATAACACATGTATTTAGGGGAATCTTAAAGGTAGTTGCTAAGGCACTTACATGAGTTGAGTCTTGGGAAAATCAAAGGCTCATACAGTCTATTATATACTTTTTTTTATCTCCCCACTCAAGGGTCCAAACGACGTACTTATTTGTACTGCACTGTGAGTGACAATAGTTATATACTCCACCACCAGGTTTAAATGAAACACAGGCAGGAGAGCAATAACCATTGTTAGGTTATTTGGGACTATATGCACAATGTGTGAGAATGGTATAGTGAATGCAGAAAGAATAACTAGATAATTAAAAATAATAAGATAATTAAAAATAATAAAACACAAACACTGGAATCAGTTTCTCTATTCCAAGTGGAGTCGCCACTGTAGGCGGCGGGGTTCAGCGCGCGCCTAAGTGTCTGGCAACTACAGTACTGTGTTGGCTCAGGGCCCACTAGGAGTACAACTTGGACCTTTTGGAAGACTGGTTGGAGAATGGAGTCGCTATCCGGGTGAAATCCAGGACACTTTTACAGCAACAGGATCCCACAGAGGGAGCCCAGCAGCGTCCTCAGAGATTGGGTTCGGAAACTGGATATGGGCTTTGAATGGCCCACCCGATCTTGCGATCGGCCTCCGTTTGCGCTTTATATTTTATTATTTTTAATTATTTAATTATTCCTTTAATTAAATGCAAATGGCTGTTTTAATCTAAACAATTCTAAATTTTACAATTAAGTCCAAGTTAGTTTATTAAGTCAATTTTCATACAATTAGGTCCATAATTCATACATCTATACACCATTCCACAATTCACAAAAAATAACAAAAGTAAAAATTTAAATAACCAAAAATAAAAAAACATGCACAAAGAAAGGAGGGAGGAAAAATGATACAACCCTTTTACAAGTAAAATAAATAAATAAATAAAATAAATCACAAATTAAATAAACTAAAACTAATATTAAATTTAGACCTGCAATATAAATCATTAGTTAAATTTCCAAATAATAATAATAAACAACCTACAAAAAAAATATTAAAAAGAGTTAGTACAAAATAAAAACAATCAATAATCAAATTATAACTTAATTAATTAAAAAAATCTAAAATTAATTTAAACATTTCACAATATCAAATAACTCAATTAAATTAATAAATAATTATTTAACTAATATTTAAATCATGCATTCCTAATTAATAAAATCACTAAGAAAACACAATAAAATATTACACAAAATAAACAAGCCAAAAATAAATAATTATCAAATAGACAATAAATAAATAAATAGATAAATAAACAAACAAAAAGAAACAAGTAAAAGAAGTGAATAAATAAATAAAGTAAAGACAAATAAAATCAAATAAAATAAAATATTAAAATACCAAGAAGGAAAATATTAAAAAGAGAAAATAAAATAAAATAAAATAAAGTAAAACAGTAAAATAAATTATAGAATAAAAATAAAAATAAAAATAGAAAAAAGCAAAAAAGGCAACGTGCATGGCATGACAATAGTGCCATGCACGTTACATAAAGAGAAAGAAAATAGGTTGATGGGCCATCGACCCATCAACTTATTTAAAAAATTTGAAATAAAGAGGCGTGTGCCTCTGCATGAACTATATTTTTTAAAATTTGAAACAAAGAGGCGTGCACCTCTGCTTCTGTTATTTTGCAGAAATGAGTTTCCGCAGAATCCAAATGACACGCACCAAATTTTTTAAAAGATAGTGCAATAAAAATACCAAATAATGCAAGCTTATACCACAAACTCAGCAACAATGAATATATTGCAGCTAAAAGAGCAAAATGTGAAAATTACCAAAAATTAAAAATTAAAACAAAAGCAAGAAATTTTACTGAAATAATTGAAGAAAATGATTTAGCCCTCAGATTTTGATTCTGGACGCTCCTGACTTTCAGCAAGAAATGGATTATGGAATTCTTCCCTTCTGGATTTTCTTCTTTTTTTTTCTTTCGGGTGTTTTGTTTTTCTCTTCTTCCTTTTTTTTTCTTCGGGTGTGTTTTCTTCTTTCTGAATTTTTTCTCTTCCCTTTTTTTTCTACCAAGCTTCCCCCTATTTTATCCTTATTTTAGGGTGTTAATACCCACTTTAATACTTTTCTCTCTTCCAGTTCCTCTCCCATGAACGTAGGAGAAGAGTTACAAAACGTAGGAAGAATCCCACGTTCTATAATCAATGTTTTATTTTTTGGCTTAGTGTTTGGGCTTGGTTTAGTGGATCTGGTCTGATGGGTTTCGTCTAGTTGGTATGGTCTGATAGGTTTGGTCTAGTGGGTTTAAGTCTCTCAAACAGGCCAGAATCTAATTCCTTCACTGAACAGGACTTATATATCATTTTCATCACTAGACATTTTCCTCGTGGACCAGGCCAGACCATGTATCCACAGTTTGCCGCCCTGCTGTTCAAAAATTAAAATGCAAGCAATGTAATGAGATTTATGAAAAAGCACATGCAAGTATTACAAGAACTCATGAAAATACAGAAAAAATGTAAATAACGAAGAAAGATTCCAATCTTCGAGGTAAGATGTTTGAAAACAAATAAAAGATTCTGATTTTTTTATTCCGTCAACCTTAATATTTAAATCAAGAGGTTTCTTGAATCCTGAGATTCGATTTATGCACCGTCATCCTCGGGCTGCAACCCGAGAGGTATGGTTTTGTCACTGCCCAACCTTGGTGTCCGAACCAAGAGACTTCTTGAATCTTGAGATTCGATTTATGCACTGTCATCCTCGAAGTACAACCCGAGAAGTGTGGTTTTGTCACCGTCCAACCTTGGCGTCCAAACCGAGAGGCTTCTTGAATCCTGAGATTTGATTTATGCACCATCATCTTCGGGGTACAACTCGAGAGGTGTGGTTTTGTCGCCATCCAATCTTGGTGTCTAACCTTGTTGGCGTCTAACCTTGGTGTCCGAACTAAGAGGCTCCTTGAATCTTGAGATTCGATTTATGCACCGTCATCCTCAGGGTACAACTTGAGAGGTGTGGTTTTGTCACCGTCCAACCTTAATATCCGAACCAAGAGGCTTCTTAAATCTTGAGATTCGATTTATGCATCGTCATCCTTAGGGTACAATCCGAGAGGTGTGGTTTTATCGTCGTCCAACCTTAGTGTCCGAATCAAGAGGCTTCTTGAATCCTGAGATTCAATTTATGCACCATCATCCTCGGGGTACAACCCGAGAGGTATGATTTTGTCGCCGTCCAACCTTGGTGTCTGAACTAAGAGGCTTCTTGAATCCTGAGATTCGATTTATGCACCTTCATCCTTGGGGTACAACCTGAGAGGTGTGTTTTTATCGCCGTCCAACCTTGGTATTCGAACTAAAAGGCTTATTAAATCTTGAGATTCAATTTATACACCGTCATCCTCAGGGTACAACCCGAGAGGTGTGGTTTTATCACTGTCCAACCTTGGTGTCCGAACCAAGAGGCTTATTTAATCCTGAGATTTGATTTAGCACCGTCTTCCTTAGGGTACAACCTGAGAGGTATGGTTTTATTGCCGTCCAACCTTGGTGTTCGAATTAAGAGGCTTCTAGAGAAGGAACACGCCTTATCACCACCACCAGTGTCAAGTAAAAATAATTGAGTTGAGCCATATAGCCACTTCGGGCATCTGGCCAAAAAATGGGTGAATTGAGCTGTATAGCCGCTTTGGGCATCAGGTGAGATTAACAAATATGAGCCATATAGCCACATCAGGCATTAGGCGAAAATAAATGAAATGAGCCATATAGCCACTTCGGGCATCAGGTGAAAATAAATGAAAAGAGCTGTGTAGCAGCTTCGGGCGTCAGGCGAAGACAGGTAAAACGAGCCATGTAACCACTTCGGGTGTCAGGCGAAAATAAAAGAAAAAGAGTCGTATAGCTGCTTCGAGCATTAGGCGAAAAATATTTTTCAAAAGAATTTATAAAGTGGTTGTCAACGAACAACTGAGCTAGTGCATGTATGATTGTAATACTTAAAAAAACTTGTGAAAATAATTTTAACAAACTCAACTTCATGTGATGCATATATGCATGAAATTTAAAAGCAAATTTTACAAAACAGGTGACTAGTCAAATGCCTATTCCATTTAGAGCTTATCTTAGGAAATTGGTTTTCTATCCTATCATAGAATCCAAATTTACAAATTGAGTATGTCATAGACTGCCATTGAGACCAGTATTATTGGAAATAAAAACTGAGACTCTCCATGATGATATAACAAATGCCTGTTGGCTTGATTATTATCTAAAAGTGCTTGACTATTGCAGAGCTGTCATGATTATACTCAATAAGAAAGAGACACTCCAGTTGCCCCCAGTAAGATTCTGCCACACTTTAAGTCCACTTGATTGCCCTCCAGCTTGAAATTACAACCATTTTTATTTTTATATTCTCTCTTTTGCCTAGGCCACCCTCTTTAAGGGTTTTCAAACCTAGTTGGATCTTTTATTTTTTATTTCTTTTTATTTTCCCTCTTTTGCCTAGATTACTCCATTTCTGAGAGTTTTCAATCTAGTTGGGTGATTGTAAAATCACGCTGATGATTAACTATTATCGGTTGGCTTAACTGCCTGATATCCATGCTGCAGTAGTATGCTCGTTACTCACTCCTGACTTAATACTCATGCGACTGACTGTTTAATGTCTGCATTGTTGACTTCCTGATGTTCATATAAATTTACTGTTGATTCACAAAGTCCATGTCTGACACTTTGTGCCCTAATATCATGTCAATCATGCTCATTTTATATGATTACTCATTCATTTCAACCATATACATTACATTATGCTTGTTATTGACTAGCCTCTTTATATGTTTTCTGATCAACTATTTTTCAGCTCACAAGAATTTCAGAAGGTTGGTGAAAATGGGTGTTAGAAGGATATTTTATATTGGTTGTGGATGAAAAATTTTCAATGGATATACAAGGATTAACTTTTTCAAAGATGGGTGACATTCAGGATTTTTTTCTTATTTCTCCTCTCTCCCCTTCTCTTTTCTTTTCTTTTATTTTTTTCTCTTTATTTTCATTTCTTTCTTCATTTTTTTTCATTTTCTTTTCTTTTTTCTTTTTCTCCTTTTTCATATTGTCTTTTTTTTCATAATTTTTTTTATTTTTTATTTGAAGAGGGTCGATGCAAAGGAGAGGCAAAAGGTTTGATGCCCAAAGGAATATTGAAAGTCAATCCTGACATTTGACCATTTTTATTCACTGAGGTTTTTTTTGTTTTATCTCTCTCTCATTCAAGTATAATATAGTGTGCACAATCATAAAAAACTTGTAATCATATAAATTAAACAATTAGACATTTAATAACACAAAAATGGAAAAGTTGCAACAAACATTGTTTAGATTTATTATAACCATAGGAGACAACAATAGTCAATCATCAATGTCCGACTGAATATCATCCTTAATTTGTACACCAAAGCGGTATAGCTCCTTAAAATTCTTGATGCCCATATTCTTCAGCTTGTTAGCGATCGATGGAATGCAAGCTTCTGCAGCTATGAATAGTTAATATGATTCCGTAGGTTTATACCTCATTAGAGCCAACTTTCTTCTCCATCTAGTCAAGAAGCTTGTGAAGGATTCATCAGGCTCTTACTTTATATTCTGCAATTCTTTGAGGGAGACTTTAAACTGAAAATTCAACCCATTTTGCTTGACAAAGGCTGAACAAAGCTCCTTCTAGCTCTGTTAAACATGTGCATACAAGGTATAGTACCATAGAACAGTAGCTCCCATTAATGACAATAGAAATTGTTTAATGATTTATGCCTTGGTCAGTCCAGTGGGCTTCATGAAGGCGATATACTGTCGAAGGTGCAGGTGAGGGTCATCTTCCCCATCATACTTCTTGATGTCAGGAAACTTGTATTTTTGGCGTAGTGGTTCTTCATCGTCCAGATCCAGGTCGGGAAAATCATGGTTGGGCCTAAGCTTCTTCATCATAGTTTACAGCTGATCTATCTATTTTCTCCTATCTTTCTCCCATTCAGGTTCAGCTAAATTTTTTGCTACTTTTTGTTTTCCTTTAAGCGGTTCACTGACTATAATTCTAGTTTTAGAGTCCTCCTCTTCCATAAGCCTCTTTCCAAACATCTCAGTAAACACCTCTCTATATATTTGTCACTCCTCATCCCTGAATTCCTTCAGAATTTCTTACCTGAGGGATTCTAGATCAAAATTAGAGAGTCCCGACATTATGTTCCCCTTATAGTGTGGTCTCAATTGACTAGTTAGATTCTTGATATTAGGAGAATAAATTTCCCTTAGCTTGCTTTCAAACAGAATAGATTTTTGACTGTAAAAAAAATGAATTTAAAAATGAAGATGAGTGACATGTATGCATGAAATGCAAATGATTTTTTGAAATTTTTGTATTTTTGAACTTTTTTTTTGCAAAGAGTTTACAAAACAAATACACAAATAACAAACATACATAAGTCTCAATAACGAAGCCTTCCAACCTTATTTCTCCCACACACGTATTCACAGTGAGTCTCTTATTCTAAGATTTTTGGTATGAGTTTTAATTATCAATAGAGGATAATAAAATGATGTACATGCGTAAGCTCTCGAGATGTAACAAACATGTAGATATCTCATTAATAAAACCAAAGTCCAATACAATGGGCCATAGTAGAAGGATAAAAGCCCAATCTAAAATAGATCATCATTATTGGGCTTGAGCTTTATTAAGGATACTACTATATGGTATGAGAACACATGCATTTAGGGGAATCTTAAAGGTAGTTTCTAAGGCACTTACATGAGCTGAGTCTTGGGAAAATCAAAGGCTCCTACAGTCTATTATATACTTTTTTTCGTCTCCCCACTCATGGGTCCAAACGACGTACTCATTTGTACTGCACTGTGAGTGACAATAGTTATATACTCCACCAACAGGTTTGAATGAAATACAGGCAGCAGAGCAATAACCATTGTTGGATTATTTGGGACTGTATGCACAATGTGTGAGAATGGTGTAGTGAATATAGAAAGAATAACTAGATAATTAAAAATAATAAAATACAAATACTGAAATCAGTTTCTCTATCCCCAGTGGAGTTGCCACTGTAGGCGGTGGAGTTCAGCGTGCGCCCAAGTATCTGGTGACCACGACACTGTGTGGGCTCAGGGTCCACTAGGAGTACAACTTGAACCTTTTGACAGACTTTGGTTGGAGAATGGAGTCGCCGCCCGAGTGAAATTCGGGACACTTTTACAGCAATTGGATCCCACGGAGGGAGCCCAGCAGCGTCCTCAGAGATTGGATTCAGAAACTGGATATGGACTTTGAATGGCCCACCCGATCTTGCGATCGGCCTCCATTTGTGCTTTATATTTTATTATTTTTAATTATTTAATTATTCCTTTAATTACATGAAAATGGCTGTTTTAATCCAAACAATTCCAAATTTTATAATTAACTCCAAATTGGTTTATTAAGTCAATTTTCATACAATTGGGTCCATAATTCATACATCCATACACCATTCCACAATTCACAACAAACAACAAAAGTAAAAATCAAAATAACCAAAAATAAAAAAACACACATAAAGAAAGGAGGGAGGAGAAATGATACAACCCTTTTACAAGTAAAATAAATAAATAAATAAAATACACCACAAATTAAATAAACTAAAACTAATATTAAATTTAGACCTGCAATATAAATCATTAGTTAAATTTCCAAATAATAATAATAAACAACCTACAAAAAAATATTAAAAAAGTTAGTACAAAATAAAAACAATCAATAATTAAATTATAACTTAATTAATTAAAAAAATCTAAAATTAATTTAAATATTTCACAATATCAAATAACTCAATTAAATTAACAAATAATTATTTAACTAATATTTAAATCATGCATGCCTAATTAATAAAATCACTAAGAAAACATAATAAAATATTACACAAAATAAATAAGCCAAACATAAATAATTATCAAATAGAAAATAAATAAATAAATAGATAAATAAACAAATAAAGAAGAGACAAATAAAATAAGTAAATAAATAAATAAGGAAGAGATAAATAAAATATTAGAATATCAAATAAAAATTAAAAAGAGGGAAAAATATTAAAAAGAAAGAAAAAAATAAAATGAAACAATAAAATGAAACTATAAAATAAAATAAACAAAAGAAAAAAAGTGAAAATAAATAAATAAAAGAGGGGCCGTACATGGCACGTTGCAAATCTTAAAAGAAAAAATTGGTTTAAAACATAGAGGCGCCGCCTCTATGGCAAACAGGTAGCGACTCTTCAATTATTTTTTGAATAGAGGCGACGCCTCTACGGTGAGGTGTCGCCTTTATTGGCTCTGCAACTTCAAAATATTTCACAGATTAAAATTAGTCTTTTAATTATCCAATTTTTCTTACAATAAGGTCACAAAACCAATACAAATCAACACAAACTTGTCAAAAATTTCACAGAAACAACACATTGTAAATAAAAAAACAACTACATGAGAATTATAAAAAAAATATCAAAAACCAAAGTATGAAAAAAAATTTACTAAAGAATCAAGTTGAAAATAGTTTGGCCCTCAGATTTTGATTATGGACTGGTATAACATGAACTTGGATTGGAATGGCACAACATGAACTTGGATTCTGGAATTCTTCCCTTCTGGATTTTTTTTCTTTCTTATTTTTCTTCGGGTGTTTTTGTTTTTATTTTTCATTCTTTTCCTTCTTTTACTCTGATTTTTCTTTTCTCTTTTTTTTTTCCTGATCTGTTCCCCCTTATATTGATTCTATAAGGTCTTGAACCCACTTTAATGTCACATTCTTCTCCACTTCCTCTCCCATGGACATGGAAGAGGAGTTACAGAATATGGCAGGAATCTCACATTCTGTAATCAATGCTTTTTTTTTTGAAGAAAAGGCTATAGAGGCGAGCCTATAGGCTCTTGGGCTGTATGAGCTTTTTGGGTTTGGTTTGGATGGGTTTGCTATGGTGGGTTTGGAATGTATTTTTTTGGGTCTCTCATAAGTGGGTCAGAATCCAATTCTTTCACTGAGTCAGACTTACATATCATTTTCATCATTGAGCTTTTGCTTTGTGGGCTGGGCTAAAACTATATGTCCATGATGAGTACAAATCCGCAAGTGCACAGAATCGTATCAAGTAGTAATAAAGATATCATCCCACAGAGATTATAAATTGAATACTGAAATACTAACTATATTCGTTTGTTTAGACACCGAAATAGAGTTTAAATTCTTTAAAAACTAAAATCAAATCAAAATAAAGTAAAATTCAAATCCAAACAAATATTAAAAGCTAGGATTCTTATTCTCAATTAGACCATTTCAAAAGATTGATTAACTAACTAGGTCTATGCTATTCCTAATTCATTTTGAAGGGATCTTAGAAACCATAGGTTTTCCTCTCAGATAAACCTATAATTAATTGGGAATTAATTAACACTAAGTTTACTGGCTCTCACCAACGTAATGTCTTTTAAATCCAATTTTAAATACAATATTTTAATTAATACTAATCACTTAATTGTCTCTCAACTAATTAAGTAATTAATAGGTCATTGCCTAATCCTACAGAACCTATCTCTCGATTAAGCCTATAGTATTAATTCAATCTTAGGGTGATCAGTCCTAAAATGACATTAAGCATAACAATAACCAATGAATTAGATTTAGCAACCTAACATTAATCACAATAAGCATATATTCAATTTAGAATAAGAACCCTAAAAAGGAATCTAGCTACTCATATTAAAAAGAAAAGAAAACAATAGAGAAATGAAAACAATTCTAAACATAATGAATAATAAAAGAGTTGATACAAGAAAAATTCCCTTCCAAACGATATAAAGAAGCCTTCCTCTTCTAACTTCAAGTCAAGTATCTCCTCGACTATGAAATAAAAATAAAACTAATGTAAAAATGTAAGCTGAAAAGAATAAAATTCCAGCTCCAAAACAAAAACAATAACAACCCTAAATAAAAAAAAGGTTCTATTTAAATTACCTAGTTTTCTAGTGAGAAAGGTCATCTACCACATTTCAAACTCTATCTAATCAGAAGCTTAAAAAATGAGCTTATATCTATCCAAACTTTAGCTTAAAATCTACTTCTAGTAGGTTGCCACATCAACATGCAAAGGTACACAAGAAAGTGACACGACCATGCATCAGAATAACCCTGAATGACTAAACACGTGCATGGGTGTGTGTTTTTTACGCATGGGCATGCAACCCCTCAGACATGGGCGTGTGTCCAAAGTGACATGGGTGTGCGCCTCTCATCTTGCTTTTCTTCAACTCAGGCATGGGCATGTGTGATTTCAGCATATGCATGTGTCCTGATGCGAGGATAACCTTCCAATTTAAGCTCCAATCTTATCTTATTATAAAATATTATCTCCATCTCATCTTAAATGTATCCTACAACCAAAAACTCAACAAAAATTATAATAAAATAGAGTGCTTAAAACAAGAATTTTTCACACTCATCAATCCACAATATGGATGCAAAAAGAACTTATATGCACTAAAATAATATTAAATTAATAAAAGTAATATAATTAAAATAATTTTGTGTACATTTTTTTTATTAATTATTTATTTTAATTTTATTATTTTTAGATTAATTTTTAGCATTTTATATTTTAAAATCATTTAAAATAAAATATTTGTTCATTTTGATATTATATGAGTTAAATAGAATTGAAAAGTACAAATTTAAGAATGAAAATGGTTCAAAAAGAGTTTAAAGTTGAGTAAAACATAATAAAAGTTGAGAAGTGTCATAGGTTAATTGTGTAAAGTTCAGGAGTGAAACTCTGAATTCAGCTGAATGGAAATAGGAATGACTCATTTCCATTGTTATTCTTTGTTTTAAAATAAGAGCCACTTGAATGGGAATCCATTTGTAACATCCGTGTCCTGGATTACTGTTCATGATTATGTAATTAAGAATGTATTACTGTTCAGTAATTAAATTTGATGATTTAAGAGTTAATTGCCACTGTTCTGAAATATGCTTTGGAGTTTGATTCTTTAGTAATTAA